>JABWIB010012180.1:0-11446 GCA_016617825.1 Platyplectrum ornatum | reverse complement strand
CGGCTGCTTCCTGTCACGTCACTGGGTCAGGTCCATTCTGTTCTCGTCAATATATTCATACTAGTCTGCTGGGATGAGTCTGGCCTCCAACCTACAACGTGCCTGCCAGGCAATGATCAGTTGTAGGGAACTGATTGCTTAGGGGACTGTGATAATTGAGTTATCACAGAGAGCATGGTGGGAAATCAATGAATGGTCATTGAGAAAATAAATTACACAATACATGGATCTAATTCTGTCCCACTGCCTCATATGCCAGAGCTTTATTCTGACTGTGGAAACAGCTGGTAGGTATGTTTCCTTTTATTGAACTAAGGTCTATAATGAACATTTCATTTTTAAGAATAACAATATATTGGGACTGGATCAAGAGTGTACATATGACAGCATTAGGAGGAAAGTTACACCCGGACAAAACCATGTAGAATAGCAAATTTCATATGTTGTAAACAGTATTAGAGGTGACGTATGTTTCCTGGAAAACCAAATTAAGCNGGGCATGACACAATACAGATGAATGAGTAGGCAAAACCATGTTGTCTTTCAGAATAGTTACTTGTAAGCAAGTCATGAGTAAGTGAATAGTACTGGTCTGTATGTGGTCTAGTGTTTTAGTTACATTACACTTTACAGAATGCATCCACTAAAAATAAGTGAGTAATATATGAGTGCCGAATAAAATAATCAGGAAACATTGCCAGCAAAAGAAAGATAAAAATATAAAACCAAGTATGTATATATATATATATATATATATATATATATATGTAGTTCATTCATTAATAAAGTGCTATGGTCTGTTATTAGATGACCCCGTAACATCCTCGAGCTATGACCTTTGAAATCAATAAGTGAACAGGATTATTTTTATATATTAAAATTCAATAAATGATGAATATCTTTATATTCAATGTGCCATGGGACATTGTCCAAACTGTATTACCATTAAGTGCCCCATCCAGAAGACTGGAACGGTTAGTGTACTGAAAGGGGGAGACAAAGAATTGACATACATACCTGTCGGCATTGCTCCGCCGTGTGTGACAGCCCTGGGTTGTCAAACCAGGGTACCACAACATCCGTCTATATAACGGTGTAAAAGTAATGCTGGTCAGTATATGTGTGTAATAAGCAAAAGTANTGTTATTATCCCTGTATGCAAAGAATGACGTTCGTTTTACTCCACACTAAAAGTCAACATGGTTTTACCCAGATACAAGAACACACTATACAGATAAAAATGTGTTTAATGCTTCTGTTCTGATAACTGTTTGAGTCTGCTATTGACAGAACATTTTGATATAAATAAGTTGCCGCAGGCAGCAAATCGATTAAAGATAAGCTTATCCATGACCTTCATAAACTTCTCCTAATCCACCATGAGTGGTTCACTTGTATGTCAGCCCTTCAAAAATCTGTTTCCCAAAATAAGATGTATGACTTGCCAGATGTAAGCATCAGTATTTGTCTGCTCATTCTTTGCTGCAATTATTGTACAAAACGATACAGTTAAGGATTGCTATTAAGTACTACAAAGTGGAGAAACTTCACAACTGACTATGCTAACACATACATAAGTATTGAACAATACAAACCCACAATCCACCAGCTAATGGAATTCAATTTAAGTCTGCAGGACCTAGATGTTTTAGTACGACAGTAGTATAATGCTGAGTGGTGTAGTGCATATGTGGGAATTCAAACTTTTCGAGGAACATGCACATGGTATGAGGTCTGTTGATCAGGGTATCTACCAGCGAAAGGACATTACAAAGCCCTTTCTTCTTCCAGGACATAATGGGTCGATTAAGCTTAGCCCCTGGTGGAACTCTGAGTTGTCAACCAGTGGTAACTATTTAGGTTAAATTTATGTCTAGTGAAGTGCTAGACCCGCCATGCAGACACGAGAAGGGGATGCAATTAAATATCCCCCAGTTCCAGTTTGTGTGTATGCAGGAAAGATAACAGGACCAGTCAGGAAGATAGAGATATTGGTATAAACCTCCTTAAAGTGTAACCAGTTCCTTATATGACAGCAAATTCCAGCATGATTGTACAATTCAAGGTTGGGAAATTGATCCCTCATTAGAAGTCATCTGCTATTGTTTAAAGAAACTGATTCTTGGGCGCTTGCCCGGTCAGATAAAGGTGTGTAACTCCCAGTTAGTTAGTTTCTTATCTGAAGCCGACAGTACAATGAGGAGCCTTTGGTGGGAATACAACATCTGGGGAATGTAACCATTTTTTTTAGATTAGCTCACCCAAGATAGGAGAGCATAGGATGTCTCTAATTCGCCCACAGAAACCCATATTACACACCCCATGGTAAGGTCATAATGGATGGATGTGGATATTTTTGGCAGCCTGATTCCCCAATCGCTGGTTCCAACAACTTGGCCATGATTTCATTTAAAATCTAAGACTATACCAAACTCTGTGATTTAGTCTAGGATGTCATGAGAGTGCTATGGGGTCTAGAGAGTAGGTCATCCAAAAAGGCAGAGACCTTAACCTCTTGATTTTCTATTTTAATGTCCTGAAATTCCTNGCAAGACTGTAGGGTGGAGAAGAAGAGGGTCCAGGGCCAGATTAAAAAGCAGTGGGGAGAGGGAGCAACTTATTGTTGTTATGTTACAGAACACAGAACAATATGAGCANTGCCAATCCCGTTGTTTATAAAGAGTTGTGGGGTATGTACTGGGCAAGTTCTGGATTCTCCCTCGGTGGGTCCACAACACCTCATAGAAATATATCTGGTATAATGCACTTCTTTATTAAAGGTCACAACAATAGCAGTTACCACTATGCAGACTCCCCTAATGGATTTATTATGGACGAAACCATGTTAATGAGGTGTTGGCAATAAGATTTCAAAGTCCTGGTTGAGCAGAGTGATGGGCTTATGAGGTCACACGTNTTTGTATGGCGTCAATCATATTCATTTATGTCTCACATAAGTCACTGAAAGGTTATGCCACCAGTTATGTCTTTACTGGAAGAAGATTGTTAGATAAATAGTTCTGTGCCCCATTGATGATACTACCATTGGGAGTTTCGGACCAGTTGAACTGTGAGTGGTTTTACATGTAGGTGCCTTATAGTAAAATGACATTATTACATTTACGTGCTCTTATATGTCATCTACTGTATCTCTAACTGAAGAGCAGAATAATATGTTATGTTAGCTCATNACAATGTTATTGCTAATCATAAATTAAGATCAGAATAGATAAAAGCCAGTCCTGGAATTATAATTCCAAAAGAAATAAAGAAAAGTGGAGATCTGCACAATTTAAGGGTTTTTTTGTATCACTAATAACCTATAAAATTAATTTACAGAACCTGCCGCTTTCTGTTCCCAGCGTTGGCAGATACTTAGCTTCAAACTGATGATACAGCGCACCACGGCTGATAGCAATATAGCTTTAAATTAACGTGTATTGAATAACAATCACATAATACATTAATAAAACTTACATCACTCTGCTTTCTGGCCACACTGCTGATTTCAGATATTGCTCTCAAGGTCTGATAAGAAATTGCATATGCTGCATATAAAGAGGCCGGGCGAACGTGGAGCTATGTATATGTGCTGACCACTGTCGTTTTCTATTCTGCTGCAGACGAATCAACTCCTAGCTGCCTTGGCGCACACATAGGTCTATGAAGGACATCTCATACCATAATGCAATTGTGTTTGTTTAAATGCAGATATGCTTAGCTTGTTGTTTTTTGTTTGTTTGTTCTTGGCTTGTGTCTTGTTTTGTTAAAGGTTTTTAGGACANAATAACTTTTCTCTATAAAATCTAATTTAATTCTCTGTAAGATATATTTTTGCAGTTGTATTTCTAATTAACTCTTAAAGGTAACAGTACTGGCTGATGCCAGCATTCTGTCATTTTCCGCAATGGTTGGAACTGGCCGCCGCTGACAATTGTATGGGGTGGTCCATTTCAACTTATCCCAGTGTTAGGTGTGTCCAAACACAGCTTGCATATTTCACTGTAATACTTCTTATATTTGGGTTTGCTTTTAGCACAGACGCTATAAGAACTCATAGATTGATATATACCATATACTATAGTACCAAGGTATTTAAATTATAGCTTTGAAAAGAATATACAATAAGGACTGGATCCAGACTTATTGAATTTATGAGTGCGTGGGCAAAACCATGTAGAATTGCAGGGGAGGTACATTTCATTAGTTGCAAACAGTATTAGAGCTGAGAGATGATGTTTCCAGCCCAAGTCTAATAACAGTGTAACAGTAACGCTGATCAATAATGCAATAATATTAATTTTACATCTATTGCAATTTAACATGGTTCTTCCCACTCACTCATAAATTTAATAGTATGTAGGTCTGGATTCAGTCCTAAGTGTCATCAGTGTCACAAATGTATTAGAAAAGAGATCACATGAATTATATTTTCATTACTGTCATTGGAGCCATTGAATAAAATGANTTNGGCCTATATTTACTAATCAGGGATATTGAAAAGTGGGGATGTTGACCATAGCAACCAATTAGATTCAAGCTCTAACTTTCATTTTACATACTTGAGAATGTGAGCTTAAATCTGATTGGTTGCTATGGGCAACATCCACACTGTTCAATCTCCCTGCAATCTCTCTGCTTAGCAAATTTGAGCCTTAGAGTCTTTGAATCACTANATTGTCAACATTTTATAACTGTATCAATAATCTGTATGACAAATTATTTACAGATACAATATAACCAGTCTCTGTGATAAACAGTTAAAGCTGTGACATCACCCATATGTATAAATATTACTTAACCTACTCTTACATCTAAACACTCTTCCGAGGCTCATGGCAGAGTGACGCAATGGAGGGGGAGTAAGAGTTTAGGCTTACGCACAGGTCCCACTTACTTACCAGTCTGCTATTATCCCGTCTTGTTTTATAATGTTTGCTTGAAGTGTTATGCAATATACTGGCATTGCATTAAAAGCAGTTTACAGTATGTTCAAGCATCAACACGCTGTGAATGATTGTGGGTTCTTTACTGAGGCAATTACTGGCAAACAGTCAACAAGAATACTGAAGAGACTGCGGAATAACAAATCTACATAATAACATCTTATAGTTTAATAATTATGATCCAGCATCCGCTGATGTTGTTCTATTGTACTGTNAAACTGTTTTGCTCTGGGACTCCCTGTGAAAGGGCACAAAGGTGGTATAATACATTGAGCACACAAAGAGCCGCAATACTATACAGAGAACACACCACTGACAGGCGGTAATGCAGGGATATGTCTTCATACTCTCTTATACTACAGCTTCACATTCACCTCTTTATTAAAAGGCAGACACTTTACCTACATATTAAAAAATAATTATACACAGATCAAACTTTTCCCTCTGCTGTCGTATTAAAAATCATCCCTTCTTGTGTATTTTATTTAATGAACTGTTTATTTACCCAATGTATCTGCTGCATCAGTTGACTACATATTGTATATTGTTATATTAAGTATTGATTATGCAGTACTGAGTATTGCTTATGCAGCACTATAATTGTTTTTCCTGATGGTCTTTCTTTACTTCTATAACTCAGGCCAATAAAAAGGGATCACAACCATTCCTCTGTACTGGCATATTAGTGACTCTAGTATTTTTCTGTGTGCAAACTACATANGAATTATATGCTGGTGCAGATCTGATATGTTGTATGTCTATAACATAACGTTTTCACACAACTTTTGTGACTTTTTGACACCACCTACATCAAATGTCAAGAATTAAGAGGTTTGGTAAACTAATGATGCCACAGTCCCATACAGTATGTAGCCCTGTGTTCCATTTGGAGAAGCTTTGTCTATATGGGGTAGAAGCAGGTAGGTGTGTTCTTGCATTGTTTTGGTGCNCATCTATGAATAGTTGAAGCAAAGAGTATTTGCAAACAGTGAAATTGAACTCCCCTGTGATGGTTTTACTCATGAGTGCCTAAACATCTGAATCTGGCCCGTTGTTATTATTTAGAGAATTGCTCGCTATTAGAACAATATACTGCAATAATTTTACTTTGAACTAAGAACTTGTAGTTTAGCTGTAAAGTGGTTCTTGTGTTTCATTGTTGTGATCCACACTCTTAACTCTCGGTAAATGGCTACTCTAGAGTAAAATGCCTGCGTCTCCAAAAGGTGTGAAAAGCTTAAACAGGAGAGTCAGAACTTGTGAACATATCCAAGTCAATATGTCACTTCAGTCACAGTTTCTCCAAAGTGCCAGCCACACATTTCCATACACTTCGCTTTTACTCGTCATTTGAATGGAACAAACATTAAATCAGAAAGAGCATATTTAATAGCTACTTGGGGGGAATAATTATTTTTTGCAGCCAGGACATTTTAAGCTATTATGAATTTAGAGATGATCTAATACAAGCTCATAAAAATTGTATTAGTAATATATTGAAGGCTGAATTGAATAATCTCACCTATGTGGTAAATACTGGACTGACACCTATGGATAAAGCAGTGCAGCTAGGTTCGTTAGGCTATGGGGGTACAACACATGACTTCAGTAGTGAAGCCATGGACANAGACACACTGCCTGGCCCACCGCTGCCAATGAAGTAGACAATATATCCATATATCTATGCTGGGAGAGAGACCGTAAAGTCACATTATCAAGAAGGAGTCAGCTAGAGCAATGTAGAGTCTGAGAAGGAAGAAGAAGAAAGATGACAGCAATGAGAATTAACATGTGATACCCAGACGAGAGATACAGGGGAACTGGTGGTTGAGATTTGGAGGTTGGAAAGTATGGGTNAAAACACATAAAGAAGTTTATTAAGCCCTACTATGGCAGTATGCAGAGCCCAATAATAATAATGGACTATGACTGTCTTAATATATGAAGTATTTTTCTGTGTTAGATCTCTATTTTTGTTTTGTTTGGCTGTCACATATAACAAGTCATGCGATTGGTAAAAAAAATAAGACTTTACTTAAACATATTTAAAAAAAAAAACTTCATACAGATTATATTGTCAATAATAAAGAGCAATCTAATAATATTAGTAAAAACAGTCAAGATAAAAATAAAAATAAAAGAAACGTCCAGGACCTATAATGTTCTTAAAGGCACATGCAATACCTCATTAATACTGCAGAGTCTCCATATAGATGGAGCTCATGTACTAGTACTCAGGACGGAATGAAGTTTTAAAGAGCAATGTAGATCTTGATCAAGCATATACCAAGTATAAACCACACTTGGTCTTATGACCACCTAAAGCAGTAAAGTCCATGGGCTAACGATGGAACTGAGGAGAAGGTGCTGGCTAACGTCCACTTAGATGGGCTCAGCCGGAGATGACACCTCGTATCTTGATTGTAGGCACTAGAGACTGTGGTTGATGATCTCCGTTAGTGCCAAGCCAAAGGCAATTTGCAATTGTTTGTTGAAATACACTTGTAGTAGTCGTAACTGCCTCATTCAAAGCTGTGAAGTTCCCTGGTAGTCCAGTATAGAGGTAAATAATAGTGTGCCGAGAGAAGTCCAGACAAGAAAGTGAATGCAAGTAAATGGAATGTGTTTTACGCATAGGGACATGTGGGGACATGGCTCTATTTTATAGGTGGATCGTAATTAGGTTTGCAAGCATACATAGAATTTGTTTAATACTTAAAGTTATACAAAAATAGTTACATTTACCAATCACTTGTGGACATATGACACATTTAATCAACCCAAATTAACAAGAATATATAAAACAAGAGAATAAAATAAAATACAATAGAGCTATCACAGAATCACAGAATATAGACAATTAGAAAAAAATTTATTAGAAAAAAATATATATTAGATCAATACAGAGAATGTTCTATAAAGAAGTTCTAGTCAATGTTACTGGATAATTATGTACCTATAAAAACCATTATAAATCAGGACCAATGCATAGAAGAAATTAATTAATAACAGTGAATAATTGAAAAAACTATTAATCAATCGAAATCGAAATACCTGTAGTATAACAATCTATATAAATGAACCAGAAAAATATGTATAATAATGAAAAATTAAATAAAAATGAAAAGGGAACTAAAAATAATAATGAAAATAGACTATAACTATAACAATAATAACAAAAATAAGAAGGGGCGATAGAGACNGCACCGCGAAGGAAAGGGGCGCCTTATGGAGAGGAGAACTAGCCTTCCAAAAATGTTCTGACACTCCTGCATAATATTAAGACTTAGATTATATTGGCTTTCATAATACACAGTAGTGCGTCTTCAAACAACCCAGCTCATTCATATCATAGTTACTAACTCTCACTGAAAGTGGGATCTCCCTGACTCCCTGAAGTGTTGGGCAATCTCCCTGTTGCTGAGCCTACTAATGCTACCATTTTTAAAATNGTAAAATAGTTTTCATGCATTGTTAGATACAACCCATGGGTACAGCACCGTGCTAGTCTATCACAGCACGGTCACAGCATCTCCCTGATATTCATTAGCAAAACCTGTCCATCTTGATTTATAGGAAAAATGTATATTATGTGTGTCATTGATTTGTCATTTGGAACTTGTGTTACTTTCATTATGTATCATTTGAGATGGACACAGTACATGATTGTNTTATATGTGCCCTAATGACATTTTTATCTTTTGCAGTTTGTGGCTCAGCCAAACTGTCAGCAGTTACTGGCTACACTGTGGTACGATGGATTCCCAGGTTGGCGCCGGAAGCACTGGGCAGTGAAGTTATTGACCTGTATCACAATTGGACTGCTTTTTCCTGTGCTTTCTATGGCGTATCTGATCGCACCCAAGAGCAGGCTGGGACTGTTCATTAAAAAGCCATTCATCAAGTTTATCTGCCACACGGCCTCATATCTGACTTTTCTCTTCCTCCTGCTGCTGGCATCACAGCACATAGTTAGGACTGACTTGCACATGCAAGGACCTCCCCCCACTGTGGTTGAGTGGATGATATTACCATGGGTTCTTGGTAAGTTCCTTCCTTTGTGATGTTAGATATTGAAATGTTTCAAGATGACTGTAATTATAGTTGGGAATGATTGAGGGTTGCTAATCATAGTAAATATATTTGTTGGTGTTGATATTTGCAGGCAATGTGTGGGCAACTAACACATCTTAATAAATGCTACAGAAACAATGAAAATCCACGTTTACTGATGATACTATTCACTTTCAGAAAGGAACCTTATTGTGTTTTTGTATTGTATTTTGTATGGCTTTTATACAGCGCCATCATATTACATAGTGCTTTACAATTTGTATTATAATCCCTGTTATACCTTGGTGGATATTTTCAGTATACTGAAATGAACAAAAAAAACGAGGCAGCAGCTTTACACCAAAATGAATATTTTTCTAAGCCTTTATTATGTGTAAGGTGTTACTTTTATTATACAGTATCTATGGTGTTATTTATATTATATGTATGGTCTTCTATTTATAGTTACAATACTTGTCAGTACTTTAGGGTTTTCATCAGTGATGAATGTTTTGTTTAGGTTAACAATGAAAAGTGATATGTAGGTATCATTTATCATGTTGAGTAAAATGTTCTGACATCCCTGCATAGTATTAAAATTTAGGAGGCGATTCAATCCGGAGTTTAGACGCATGTTTTTATACGTGGCTCAATGAGCTGCGAGCTAAAAATTGTGAGCAAACACCGTAAGGGGGAAAACATCCCGTGAAGCGACATTGAATCTTCCCTTGAATTATATTGTGTTTTATAATACATAGATACACAGGGGCCGATTCAATCTTTTTCGCACAAATGTTTTCTGTTAAAAGTTCATACCACCATTTCTACATTTCCATTTATTTATATTTAATACCTGTTTTAATTGCTCTGTGATGTAATGCACAGATGTGACGCTTGATAACAAATAATATATATAATACATATATAATTATTACTGCTTTTGCACAATGCTGTCAGTAACTCTGAAAAGTTGCAGTTCCATCTGTAACAGCAAGGTGGCGTATCAATGGTGTTTCCAGAAATGTCTATGCGGTGGTGTCAACTATACATACTGCAACATGGTGCTACTTTACAAACGTTATAAAGTATCACATATGTACAAATAAATATGACTTTTTTTCATACCAATAAAATAAAGTTGACGCTGTATAAGGTATCATACGACTAGGATAAGATGCCACTGTGTCAGCTATAGTATAAAATATTATACATTCATTAAACCCAAACTTCAGCATTCTGAGTCATGCTAGAGAATGCACTGAAAAAGCAAACCATTAAATAGTACCAAAAAACCTAACTGACCTAACTGTTTTAATCTAACAGAGAGATTCTCCACTACAAATTGGTTTGTCTTTGTGCATTACTCCATAGAAGCCCTGAACGAGTTAATATCTGCCCATGTCAATTGATGTTGGCCAGAAATAGAGCTTTATCCATATCTCTACTCTGCAGGGCTGCTGTACTGTCGCTGTGTATTTGTCTCTTATGATTGATATGCATATGTTTATTTTCCCCCCTGTGCACTCCTTCAAGCTACCATTTGTGTTTATTTGCTTTCCAATGTCAAATATTCATGTGGATATATTTGTTAGGGCTAACATGCCTGTCACTGTGATCTTTGTGTATGGCAATTATTCTGTTCTTTTGCAGTTTTGAACATGTTCCTTGTTGAAATAAGGATTAAGCGTGTTTTTAACTTTTCCATTCATATCACTTTTTACAATATAGCTTTTTACACAGTGTAAAAGACCAGAAATAACATTAACTAACTAATAACATAGGGCCGGATCCTGACCAGGTAAGCATTGCTGAAAATTACTTGCGTGCACCAGATGTCCATAAAAGGAACGTCAAGCATACGGAACAATGTTCTGTGCGCTAGATATTTCACCCGCTGGCCCAGTCCTGGTATCTGTGGTATCCCTGCTTCCAGCCTCTGGCCTCTCTACTTCCAGCCTCTGGTCTCCATGCTTCCAGCCTCTGGTCTCCATGCTTCCAGCCTCTGATCTCTATGCTTCCAGCCTCTGGTCTCCATGCTTCCAGTCACTGGTCTCTCTGCTTCCAGCCTCTGGTCTCCATGCTTCAAGACACTGGTCTCTCTGCTTCCAGCCACTGGTCTCTCTGCTTCCAGCCTCTGGTCTCCATGCTTCCAGCCTCTGGTCTCCATGCTTCCAGGCTCTGGTCTCTGTGCTTCCAGGCTCTGGTCTCTGTGCTTCCAGCCACTGGTCTCTGTGCTTCCAGCCACTGGTCTCTGTGCTTCCAGCCACTGGTCTCCATGCTTCCAGCCTCTGGTCTCCATGTTTCCAGCCTCTGGTCTCCATGCTTCCAGCCTCTGGTCTCTCTGCTTCCAGCCTCTGGTCTCTCTGCTTCCAGCCTCTGGTCTCCATGCTTCCAGCCATTGGTCTCTCTGCTTCCAGCCACTGGTCTCTCTGCTTCCAGCCTCTGGT
>JABWIB010012176.1:8909-19088 GCA_016617825.1 Platyplectrum ornatum | reverse complement strand
ACTGAGATCTGTAAGTTCGCAAGAGTAGACTAAATTCTTCTAATTCTCTTGTGCTGGTTCTAGACTTGTGTATTAAGAACCCAACCTTAATTTCTCTGTACAAAACTACTTACCACTGCTCCTCAGACTAATCTGCATGCCTATACCTGCCACCCTTATGAAGCTTAGGCATGCAGATAATATTACTACACCCTTTGAACCTCATTGGGACAATACCAGCAGACAGTTTTTCAACTGAGGTCTTGCCTGGTAAGAGTTCTGGGTTAATTCACTTATGATAGTTGCAAAAACACATGCTTTGCACCATTATCTATCCATTCCCATTGAGTCACTCCCCTGTATGAGTCTGTGTCATGAATGTAGCAGCTGCTCCCCTCGCCCTTTAAGTCAATAGATTGTCAATCATGTCAGTTCAGTCCCTCCCGTCACCCTGCCCCACCTGACTCCTGTCTCTGTTATGCCTGCCATGATATACCTTTGGTCGTGTCATTNATTTTCTGCATGTATCTATGTTCGTGTGTGGATCCCATTCCTATAAACCTCATTGCCATGTTCCAGTGCAATGACTGTGTGTAGCAGAACATCTGCCTCAATCACAGCTCATTTATTTGAACCTTAGAAATCATTTGGATTTCAGCCTACAGCCTCATGGCTTTAAATTATGACACCATTACCCTGTCTGTGACTTCAAATGGCCATGAAATTTACTCTAAAGTATGTGTTGACNCATCCAATAAATATCTGCTACGTTAAAGGTGATAATATAATTAATTTAACGACTCGTCCATGACAGGATATTCAGACACTTTGTGAGATGAATTGACTTTCTTTGGGTCTAATACGCATTTGCTGCTAATCTTTTTTCACAGCCGTTTAATTCCCATCATTAAAATTCAACCCTATCTGTTTTTTTTTATTTTCAGAGATTTCTTAAATTTCTGCAGTTAAAGTTCACAACTTTCATTATAAACGTCCCTAATGTTTTCTGCTTCACATCTTGTTTTAAAAGTTTACTTTTTCAGTTTTCCCACAAGGTTGCAGTGTTCACTTATAGAGCCTAATTACGATTGCCACACAGTTAATGATGAGTATACACAAAGGAGGAACAGATTTCTAAAATCGTTGATGTGAAAAACATACATTTTTGCTATAGTTGCTGACTCTCCAGGAATGTTCCGGAGTTCTGGCATTCCTCCTGGANACCCCAGGATAGATAGTAAGTCTCCCGGATCAGGACTTAAGGTAACCTTTCAATGAAAATCACAGTCTCGTTCCCAGAGCTCCACTCTTGCATTTGGCTTGTCACTTCGAGTGGCCCTATTTCAANAAAACTCAAAGCAGCAAGAATATCCTGGACAGTGGCACCCAATGCGGTCCTCAACCCTCCGCAACCGCCCTCTGAACACAAGTTTTTATTTAGTGGTTTGATTGATTTGGATTATAATGTTTTACCATTCATGCAGATTTAGGTCTGGGGGATTTGGGGAATCTTTTAAATGTAGAGAGTGTGGCATAGCCTCAACCCTCATTTGGTTCTCATTCCTTAACACACCCTNCAGCATAGGGGCTCCAGAAACGTTATGGTAGGGTTTTGAGCACATAAGTACGAAGGGATTGCCAGGGTAATGCCCTATCCTCTTGAAGTTAATAACCCCCTGTTGTATGGGCAGTACAGTTTAGACTGGATACAGCCCTTCGTGAACTGTGTAAATTGCCTGTAATATGACAGTTCATCAGTTTCGCTTATCTTACAAATACTGACTATTTTACTGCCATGCAGAGCAGTCTTGCTATTAAATCTCTGGATTAAATCAGACGTTGAATGCCTTTTGTTTTGTGCGTCTGTCAGGATATTTCAGATGTGTACAAGATCATACTTTTTTGTGCGGTTAAAAGAGAATGTAGAAATGAAACGAAAGCCTACAATGTTCTTGTTCTGTCTCAGAAAATAGAGACAATGGATTAGAATAGATTGCGTCTCTCCTCCTGCAGGCGGGCTGCATGCAGATTTAATAACAGATACAGTACAGATATAATGGAGGTAGAGGTGTAGAGATTAGGGAAAACCAAAAGTCATTTGATGAAAATAAAATGCTCAAGCGCTGTTTACTCCCTGAATCAGAGGTCGGGGTAGAAATGTAGAAGAGACTTTGTGACCTAGATGATGAAGGGGGTTAATCCCAACACCTAGGGGCATATTTACTAAACGGTGAAATTGCAGTGGGATTGGAAAGTGGGGATGTTGCCAATAGCAACCAATCAGAATTGAGTTCACATTTTCCAGTGTGTAAAATGAAACAGAGCTTGAATCTGATTGGTTGCTATGGGCAACATCCCCACTTTCCAATCTCACTGCAATCTCACCGTTCACCGTAAATATACCCCCTAGTCTGTTATATGATGATTACCTCACCAATAAATTCTCTGCCCCCACCAAAAATTCAGACATTGCGCACACTATCCCTGGAGGTCTACGGTTCCTCCCTTAAACTAAACNAACACAATTATCCTGTGCCAGACTTATCATATACACAATATAAAAAGGGACTACATTTGCCAATTTCCAGTCTTCTGGAATCACTCCTGTTGCTAGTTTACCAAGACACAAGGAAGGGAACAGGGCGTACAGTCAGAACTTATTCATAAGTACGACACACTTGCCTCTTCTCCAGGACCAGGAATTTGGTACCGGAGTGACCACCGCCAGTAACAATGATTTAAGGGCGCTAAAGGCACCTTTAAATATTTCACAGTGGGCCAACCAAGCCATTTCAGCAAAATTTAAATGCCCAACCTCCATGGTCAGTGGGCGTCCCCAGAATGGAATCACGCCAAGATAAGGTGATTAACGCACAATCATTCCTGATAGCCAATGGGAATGCATTCCAACCCACCCAGACAGAAAAGGAATGACACCTCTGACCAATGGCCTGGGTTCAGTTCAGAAGATGTACATTATAGTTCCTCTCCATGAACAATTCCAGATTTTTGGGCCTACATTTACGGGATTGGCCCTGGACTCAAGTATTGGAATACTTGTGGATAGGTCCAGGTTTGGAATACTTGACGGTAAGCCCTGGCTCCTGGAAGAGTGCCATTGTAAGTGGGAGTGTTAAAATTCAAAGGGTCTTGTTAGTATGCTTATTCCTCCATTGCTGAGGAATCTTATCCTATCAAAAATGGCGAACAGGCCCAAAATGTCTTCTCTTATATAAAAGTAATACAATAAAAATAATCCAGAATGAGATACTATAACAACCAAGGCATCCACTAGCCAAGTCTGACAGCAAGATGGTTTATTACTTTGAACACATTTCCTCCTGTACAAAATCACAAAGATTGCTTTACCTAGCTATATATATATATTGTGTGTGTGTATATATATATATATATATATATATATATATTTATATGATTTATGATCTGTAAAATGCTGCTGCACACAATAACTTCAACATCATTTGAGGAAATCACCCCTTCCCCCTCAACACATGAATTCAACAAAAGATATCCCTAGATTGCAGTACTGTCCTTTGAATTCTATTCAGTACATACAATTTTTATGTACAATGGGGACTAAATTCTAGGGCTGTATAACATTGTTATATTATAGTTAAAGAATCTCAAGTGCAAAATAAATATTTCCTTCAGTAACGGTGTGAATTCTAGTTTGTAACAAAAATTATCATTCAAAACTAATTATTACACATAGATTAAGTCCCATATCAGGTATAGTTGACAAATCCACACAGCACAGACAAAAATGTAGTTTACAAAAGGTTTTTTAATATTGTACGGTGAGTAAAGTATGGTAAATATAACCACATTCTAAGACTATTAAGAAGACCTGTAAAGTGTTGTGTAACAATGTAAAGGGACAATGACTGTGTTGGTTCTGAGTTATAGATTTCAATGGTATGTATAATATAGGATAGTATACAGTATAGCGACATAATGCCATGTTTGCATGTAATGCATGTTTAACATGTTATTAATTAATGTTGGTAAATAATATTAATAGTATTTTATTTTGTCACTACCAGTCCCAGTAAAAGTTCACAATCTATAGATTGTCTACCAGAAGAGACATATTGGGCCCGATTCAATGTCGCGTGAAGACGGGAAAAAGTTGGCCATGCACTTTTTCACGTCTATTACGTCACTTTCAATTCAAGTCTATTTATACGTCTATGGGCCGCGAGCTGTTTGCGCAAGAGGAAAACATCACGGGCGTGCAGGATTGCATTGGACCCATTGTATCAGGTGCCAAGCAGCTTGGCAATACATCTAGAGTGTGGTAAAATAAAATACAACAAAACAGAAAACAGAAGAAAATTACGCAGAAAATGATTTAAAAAATACATGAGACTAATGAAGATGGCATGGTACACCAGGATATAGTTTGGGATTTACTGAAGAGTTCTGGAATAGTTTCTGCACTGCTCTTGGAGTCAAAGTTAATTTGTCCTCTGCTTTTCATCCCCAGTCTAATGGGCACAAAGTCGTCGAACAGNTTTTGCATCGTTTCATCTCTTACCTTCAGGGTGTTTGGGTAAACCTTTTACCCACTGCTGAATCTCCTTATAACAGCAAACACAGTGTGTTATGAAGTCTTTTAAAATCATTATAGACAAGCTGCAGGCAGATGTCGTAAAGCAAGAAGACCAGCTTTCTATTTAGAACTTCCAGTCTTTATGAAAATTCATTATTAGTTTCACACCTTTGTTAAAAATTCTTTAATAAGTATAAGTCTCCAAACTAAGGGCCGAAAGAACGCTGATTTTGCTTTACTAAGAGTTTAGATGCTGACTACCCTTCCCTCTATGAGTGGAGCCCACTNCCCCCATACGGAGAGGAATCCCCCCATACGGAGGGACAGTACCTTAAATCTTCTGCACTGCTTTTGCTTAACGTGGTGCAAGAGTTTGGATTGTAGAGAGGGGAGCTCTGTACTCAACTAATTAATCAACTTTTTCTTGCTGGACAGCTCCATCAGAAAAATAGCTCCCTCTCTGTATATGCCCCATCTAGTTACTCCCCTGATGTCTGATCGGCTACCCCTCATCTATATAAACCACTGCAATCAGTATTACAGGTGAGAGATGATGTTTCCAGCCCAAGTCTAATAACAGTGAAACAGTATTGCTGGTCGGTATCTGTGTGCAACATGCAATAATTAAGCAAACAATAAGAATAACTCTACAGGGTTTTGCCCACTCGTAACTTTATGTTTGTAAGTTTAATAGTATGTATTGTAACTGGCTTGTTCCTGACCTCACAATTTGGCAGATTTAGATCACAGTCCCTAGCAGGGACTATTCCTATATATTCCTTTATGTTTATTACTCAAGTAATAGCAGTCAGTAACAGAACCATGATACAAACCATGTTACAAAATGTATGCAAAAATACCATGAAGCCATCAGTCCTACAGGGACATCAACAGTCACAGCATAGTCACTGCTGTAAATATGACCACAGAATATGCCGGAAGTCCAAACAAAGCTATATGTCCAAATGTCAGATGCAAGATCACATAGAGTAACCATATAATATCTTTAAAACATGCATTTTAGTTAGTACATAGATGAAAGTGTGCATCTTGTCTTTGCATCCCAAAATATCTGTAGTGATTGATGGAAGATGTTTACTTGTCTATAACTAGTTCTATAGTGATTTACAATATATCAATGCATTTATAAATATATATTTATCTTTCATTATATTCATATTATCTTCCATCATTGGAGTTCCGCCAATAGCCATCTATCATTTTGCAGGAAAATACTGCTTTAGTTTTTATGAATTCATTCGTTCTACTTTTTTTTTTTTTTTTTTTTATCTAGTGCAAATATAGAAGTCTCTCCCAGGTATAACAGTGGATTATGTGGTCCAAGAACTTCGAACATTAACTAATTGGGTCTAGAACTTTGCAGTAAATTTCCCTTGAGCTCTTCGCCTTTCAGGTTTTTCTCCTATGAAATATGATTTCTTCCTAAGGACCAGAAGGAAAATACAATAGAAGGATTTATATTTTAGTAATGTAAGTTTTCCAAAGAAAGTGCAGGGAAATACAGTTTCTAGCAACTATATTGGAGAACTAAAGGCCTTTTATTTACAGTTCTATAAATTAGCAGTTATCTATAAAATGATTCTGGTATACTACTGTATATACTCGAGTATAAGTCAAATTTTTCAGCACATTTTTTTATGCTGAAAGTGCCCCCTCGGCTTATACTAGAGTCTAAAAAAATATTTATTTTTTTTTTGGTGTCATGATGTAGGGATGTGCTGACACTGCCAGGCAGCATGATACTCATACACCACACTGAGTCCACAGAGCTGGCACAGGCATGATAGTGTGCTGTATAGGTTACAGCATGGCACAGGAGCTTTACATTGCCTTATATGNCTTATATTAACCCTGCACATGCAGGAAACAGGAGGACAATAGAGACATATAGGGGAAGATCTATAGAAACTGGACATAGAGACCAAAGTCAATGCAATCCTATGGGGGTAATGATCCATCAGTGTGACATGAGTGATACTCAAGTTAAAGGCATTGTTAAAGGCAGTAGACACATTGAGAACTAAAAATGGCAATATTTGTTTTTCTTATTGGAAACTTGAACTCCTTAAGATTTATAGGGAAGGGCAAAAACAACCACATTCTGGTGGAAATCCTCTCTCAGTCCTTCCTGGGTGTGATCAATCATTCAGATAACAATCTGACCACAACACATATTAATTTATCAAAGAATATTGCTCTTTCATTGTCTCATCCAATATTTAAAAAACATGAAAATAACATATCTGTTTACTAGAACACTTATCGGCTTCTGATCTTGGAGGAGTTGAAAAATCTTACCAACTTTTACCAAGGAAAATAATATATAATAATAAATTAGAAGGCCAAGATTTGCTAAGGTGTCAACCCCACAGGGTTTTTATTTAAAAGAAATTAAAAAAAGCAGCAGAATTAACAGAATTNAAAAAAAATGTCTAAGTGCAGGTTGTCAGGCAAGTCGGAAACTCTGACATACATCGTATGTAATTACATACCTTTCTCCTCTGACCCCATATACACCCCAGAACAGAGGTGGCAAAACCGTTCCTCGTGATCTACNAACAGTCCATGCTTTCCAGGTCTTTTACATAATTAACATAATTTTTACATAATTAAGTGTAATCAATATTTTTAAAGATCCACAGGTGGTAGTAATTATGTCACCTGTCATCTTGGAGGCGACCAGAAGACATGGACCATTGATCACNAGGACAGGTTTGGTCGCCACTGCCCCAGAAGATGACCTTCTACACAGGTCTTGTTTCTTTTAGATCCAGACAACCACAATGAAAGTGACTAAAAGATGTTTGCTTACTGTGCCTTCTACTCTGTAAATTGATTGTTCTCCTAAAGCCGGGATCTGGTCCACTGCCTGGGACTTATGAGAAGATAGCAGATGTTTTGAGGATTAATTAGCCGAGATATATTTCTGTATAGCCATGTCTGATGTCACAATATATGCTGGTATAAATCAGTCACAGAAATATGTCAGGTACTCTGGAAACTTCATTTGAGATAATGAATTCAATAATTGTAGTGGAAGTTTTGTGTCTACCGAAAATAATTGGAAAAATTATTTTAATTCCATCAACTTACATTTATTATTGTGTGGCACAGTGAGGAATTTATAATGAAATACATAAAGTCCTATGGAGCATGAAATGGGCTTGTCACACTAAAATTGTAGTTACTCAGCCCATAGAAATGGTTTTGCCCTATATTACACTTACAATTAAGTTCTTCCAGATTACTATATGATAAAGTGACAAATTTCCCTAAACCCTTCTCTTCTATCAGTCTAACCTTAACCTTCCATGTCCTACAGCCTAACCTTAACCTTCCCTTCAATTAGTGTAACATTAGCNCTCCATATCCTGCAGCCTAACCCTAACATTCACCTTGTATTAGCCTAACCCTAACCTTCCCCTTTCTATCGCACTAACCTTAAATGTTCCACAACCTAACCTTAAGCTTGCCCTTCTTTCAGCCTAAACCTAACCTTCCTTTTCTAGCAGCCTATCCCTAACCCTCTCCAATCCATTCTATTCGCCCTGCCCCATCCCATCTTTCAAAGGGAGCAGAATTCAGTATTGGTAATTGAATTTTACACGTATACACCCATGATTAAGTGGTCGGATGTATCAGTGTTAAGATTACTCCGGTCAGACTGGANACTCCTTTGCTTTAATTACAAGAATCACATAAACAGCTTAGCTCATATGAGGGATCCAAATATGTCCTAGTAATGCAACAAATGTGTCACATACTAAAATGGGGCGGCAATTCCTTGAAGCAAGATTGGATCTGGTCCTTTGGGTATCTAGAGCCACCATTGCTACAAGGTCTTAAGGCCTTAATATTGAACCCCACCGCTAGAAAGATGCATCAGGTCGTTTCAAGTTCACACTAATTGGATTCAGTGTCATGTAACAGCTCCAGGCTATTGGGGCCAGTTACATCTTTTACTGTGCTCTTAAAGACTAAAGAAAAGAACTATGAAATTGTCATCAAGACACCAGCCACTGCTATAATATGCTCCCGTACGCCTAGATTTTATGGAAATGGGCTCTGTTTTATATGAATAAAATCACCACCCAGCATGCGTTAACTCTGAACATGACTCTAAAACTAATTGCAAGTATATAAAATGCTTCCGATACAGCAAGTATGAGAATGGAACCGTTTAACCAATCCCCAAGCAGGCTTCATGCTGAACAAGAACAGTGTTAATCAGTATCATTCTTTTTAATTTCTCTTGCATTTTATTCCATTCCGTCTCTACACTTAAATAAAAAGTCTGTAGGACATACAGGGATTAATAATAGACTCATTAAATATTAATGTTTTTTTTAAATTACAGTCAAGGGGAAAATGAACCAAAATGTAGTAAAAATATTCATTTTTTTAATTAGTCTGATGGAGATTTTAGAACGAAGCAAAGAAATAGCTTTTCCAGTTTTGTTTTGTTTAAAGAAGCCAGGTTGAATTAGTCGATGTTCATATAGAAACTTAGAATAATAGCTGTGATATGTCCAATAATTTCAGACATAACAAATGACTTATTTTTACAGCAGAGCATTGGTTTGATAATTTAAATCAATGCAAACTACAATTTAGATAGGGAAACTATGCGGCAAATCTGACTTTCCCTTTCCAGTTATTTAACAGCAGGACTTATATGGGGTTTATAAAGTATATACATTGCAGTCATTTACTTTTGCATTCATTAAAAACAAGGGGGTGTATACAGTGGTAATGTCACTTCTCTCACTGATTTAATTGTATAACTTTCTATTTGAATAAATTTCCATTTAACCCTGTTATATAATGGTTTTCCACACCACAACTTCTAAATGTCCACTTTGATCACTAATTAAAAATAATGGTGGTCAAAGTATTGGGGATTCCTAATACGAGCATCAACCTATTTAAAGTGCCAGACAGATCGTTACCTCTGATGCTACAGACTCAGGGGTTCAGAGAATGGGGAGAGGGGATGGGACTGCCAGGACTTGCCCAGCCTGGGAGTCCTCCACTCAAAAGTCCAATGCTAACAGTATGTGACTAAGAATTCTACATTAAAAAAATATATAGGACCAGGACCATCTTCCCACAAAAATTGCATCCCTTTGTATCCACTTGTATACGGGTCCCAAAATGCAAGCAAAAATCCAGTTTAAGCACACAGTGCCCGTAAAACAGCGGCCCTGCGGGAATCTGTATCCATTTGATATTTATTGTTTAGATATTTTTATTGGATTTATTTTATTTGATAAAATTCCTTGGTTTAGTACATTATACACCTTTCAAACACATCTAAAAAGAATAATTAGACACTAATCACAGATAATGATGTAATGGTGGATTTTTAAGCAGACAATGGAACATCAGACTTTGCATCAGGTAACACAAGTAACAAGACATTAGGTACTAAATAACATGTCACATCACAAGTCAATTAGAAATAAGTGGTTAGAATAATCACTACGTGCCAGGTACTAAAGTTCATTGTACACTTCCACTCAATACAATTTCGAAGAGTTTAACTAATGTCTGTCTATAAAGGTAATTATTATTAGTATGTGTGTGTGTGTATGTATGTGTGTGTG
>JABWIB010012172.1:8315-22812 GCA_016617825.1 Platyplectrum ornatum | reverse complement strand
TAATATATATATATATATAAACACTGCATTACGTTTGATAATTTTGTGTGCAACACAGTTAAGGAAATTTTGACTAGCATATTGCGATGGATTAAGAGGCGGCGTTGTGTTCTGCACAGTGGACAATTACCTGCTTCATTAAGTTTAAAATAAACGTGTAAAAATTGGATTTTCCAATTGATCACGATGTTCATTTGTTTACAAAAAAAAAAGAAAAAATAGAGAAAAATGTAATAAAAATATACTTACTTTACAGATGTCTTCGCTGGGCACCGGAGTGGTGCAGCGGATACAGTGCACCCAGTGCTGTCGGAGAGGACGCTATATATATATATATATGCATGACCCCGTGACGCCGGCGCATAGGGAGCAGGAGCTGGGCCTCACTCTGGTGCCCAGCGAAGACATCTGTAAAGTTTTTATTTAATTTTTTTTATTTTTAACAGGTATTTCTTTATTCCCTATGGCCACCATGAGAACAACATCGTTACGTGGATGGCTTGCAGACAGGGAAAATCACCCCATTTGTCTGTGCCAATATTCCACGAGAACGAAGTCGTTCTTGTGAATGGCTGCCTTAAGAACATTTGTAATAGATAAAAAGTAGATGTGCTAATAGCAGGATAATAGAGAGAGAGTGGATGGGAAGTTGCGCATGATGAAAGACATTACGGGAAGGTGATTAGGATAGAATGGCATTGGTCACTGGTACTTGACCTAGTTCTAAAGTGGGTAACAGGTACACCTAAATTGCGGCTTTTTATACCTTTCCAATCATTTGGTCTGAAAGTAGAAGCATGTGTACGCACCCGAGATCATTATTAATTGTGATAAACAATTCACACCTTGTTGATCTAGATTTATTTATTCTTCTTTTGATGTTGCTGCTGTTAGGGTACTCGGAACTGAGTACCCACACCACCTTGATCATCGATCAGGACACCTTTACTTCAGCCGGCCAAGAGCCCAGAATCATGAGACGGACACCATGAGTGATGTTGAATCATATGTATTCTGAACTGACTTCCAATTCACTGGGTAGCTAACTTTATACCATAAATGACAGCATACATACGTGGTTACAACATGTACAATTAACATACGTTGGATATACTGATTGGATAAAAGCTTATCGTAAGAGGGCAGATCCTTGGGATTCATTACTTCATCAGCGTGAAATTTGTTATTCATTTCTAATGTCAATAGTTCATAAGCCATAATTCTCTTAATTTGGGAAGTAAATTCCACACGTCTTCTTCCAGCGCCATCATGTCACTTCTTGTAACTCCTGTCTGAAATGTTTTATATTCTGAAAATCCCAATTCAGTCTTATCTTACAATAACTTCATTAGTAGGAACATGGAATGTTTTTTTGTATCACCCTGTACCAGGGAGACCTGTGGAATAATATCTGCTTCTCATATTTAAGGCAAAAGAACTTATTTAAAGGGGAAAGACCACTATTCTATATATAATCAATACTTCANTAGTGTGTTAGTTGATTAATATATGAATCAATATATATGTAACCTAACAATGCCAATTCAGGGCCAGCCCCCCANCCATCATGTCACTTCTTGTAACTCCTGTCTGAAATGTTTTATATTCTGAAAATCCCAATTCAGTCTTATCTTACAATAACTTCATTAGTAGGAACATGGAATGTTTTTTTGTATCACCCTGTACCAGGGAGACCTGTGGAATAATATCTGCTTCTCATATTTAAGGCAAAAGAACTTATTTAAAGGGGAAAGACCACTATTCTATATATAATCAATACTTCANTAGTGTGTTAGTTGATTAATATATGAATCAATATATATGTAACCTAACAATGCCAATTCAGGGCCAGCCCCCCATCATGTTATGAACAGGATACTTGGTGAATTGGAAGAGGCACACAAGGATTTTCATTGCACATAAATAGAAAATTAGAGCGAGGAAAGGAATAGCTATATCAAAGCAAAATGTACCTTAATAATGTCATTATCCATAAACGCATCAATCATTTGCATTGCATGGCATTGATAGCTATAAATGGTGGCTTCAGCCATTGCTTTATAGATGGAAATATAATAAATGTATTATAATTGTAATATAATTGTCTTTTCATTCATCATACTCAACTATAAAATACTTTAGGAGAAAAGAGAAATTTCTGGCATCTTTAGAGAAACACACATCCTCCATAAGGCTGGTGTAACAGCAGGGAGCTCTTGAATTTCTGCCAGATATATTCACACACCAAACCAGCTTCCATGTAAAGCGCTAGTTATGTATTACCCACTCAGAATTATTATGAGTCATCAGTAATATTGTTANGTGCACTGATTCCTNTGATACAGAAATTATATTCTGTGTAATCTTAGATATTGAGTTAGAAGTTTATCCCTGCTTTCCAGATGTTTTCCTACAAACCCGCTTCTCCTCTACTACCCAGGTAAGTAACAGGGACATTTACAATAACCTGGCAAATTATCATTTCATTCATTAACGTTGGACTATTTAAGGTGTGTGTTTGTCGGAGAATCTGGACTTTCATTGTTGTGAGCTAGTATTAAAGATTCAGTGAATCTGGTTATACACTACAGAGATTATCAGCCCCAGCAGACTGGGACCAAAAACTAGAACGATTATTGTGCCAATAAGCAAAATAATCATTCTAGTGTGTGGCCAGGTTAAAAGTGCCATTATAATCTTGGCAGAAGAGGAGCTGATAAACCGCACATGCCTCCTGTCTACTGCTTCTTTTTTTCTCTGTCTCACTGTGTAATCATTTCCAATGCCTGGCAAAAATAAAGATGTTTTCATCTGCATAGCAGGCTGGGATAATGTGGTTGGCGACAGTGCTGGCATTTGTCACAAGAAGCGCTTGTCAGAAGCNGGTTTAGTATCGGCTGCAGCTACAATGCAGGGGGTGCGGAAGATGCATCATGTGCTAACTGNATATTAAATATTAAAATGAGGGTAACACCCCTTCTCTAATTTAAACATGTCGTATTACACAGAGTGCAATCAGATGGATGGGCACTTGTACGCACACATATACTGGCAACCTTACAAAAATATACACAGCTCTATATGTGTATGTATTTCCAACATATGCATTATAGCCACAACTGTACAAGCTAGACTATGTGCCCGTATATAACATCATATATTTTATATATATATATATATATATATATATATATATATATATATATTGGACAAGACTGGACTATTAATTTTAATTTGTTTAATTTATTAATTTGTATTCCCTCTTCCCTCCCCTGCAATTCATCATGGTTTTACCCTGGTGTAATTTTCCTCTCTTATTTGCAATTGGTCCACTATGATTTGTACAAGGTCAGTAATGCACACTTATAAGATCATCATGTAATTGGAGACTATTTATGATGTGTTGTCAGCAGTATATTCTGTCACTTGTACATGTGATAAATGATTCTTATTTTACAGGTTACCTTGTGTAGTTCTAAACTATGAAATGTTCCTGGCACAACAGAATTGGTTTCATATTGCCTTTTGAAAAGGTGTCTTGCTGCAAGGAAAGGGTTAAGCCCCACAAGAACCAGCATGGTTTTTGGATTAAAATGTTCTCTCGCACACAAAAGACGAAGCTTTTGCTTGGCAGCTGTTCATTATATACATGCTTACACAACTATTTGTTTTCACAGGAAGAAAATGAAAAATCTAAACATAAACTTCCACTCATTTTATTAATCTCGTGGAAAAAAACAAAACAAATTCTTAAATGCTGCAAAAAGAAAAGTCTAGTTCCAGAATAGGCTCGCTCAATACATAGTACAAGCAGGTAATCTCATACTGCACCTATACATCTGGAAAGTCCAGAAGGGCTGCCAATTTAAGCCAATTCACTGGCAACTGTTGTGTATTAGTTATTCCATAGCTCATAGCATGCAGCACTTTGCAGGAACGATAGAACTATCAGCTATGTGGTTGNGGGTAAGAGAGATCTAATAGGGACAAGAGAATAAAAAGAGACACGCATAGGACCTAATCCTATTGTTTTAGGTGTAAGTGCATCATGTATTCACACAGCGAGTGAGGGAAGGAGCAGAAGACTGACCAGTCAGTGTTCTCTTCTGTGTGCTCTGTGCTAGGGGTATTATATGTAAATATATTCCATTATATGTAAATGATAAAGTGGGTGAATCAATGCTGCTGTGAGCATAGTAGTAGCCGTTTCCCTGCAATCCTGCCCCAGCTCATGGCTGGTGTAAATGTAAGCCACAGAAGGTTTTTATTCATCACCCACTTCTAATACAGCCATAAACACCTTAACATTAGTTACAAGGCAAATTTAGGAAGACATTAGATTTTAATATCATGGCCTCTATACACTACTTATATATGACTCATTTCTTTTAAGCCTGAAAAGCAGCAAATTGTCACTTTTTGCATAGACATTTGAAAGGTATTAACTTTTCAGAGTTTTATTTCATTTTTTATTATTATATGTATGTTTATTCTTTATGTTAAGATTAGGTACTTGGAGTCATGCTAGCTTGTATAAACAGCAGCATTACATCTCGGGATAGGTGCACATATTTTCTATAGCAGATCTGTGCATCTGCTGCGAGAATTCCCTGGATCAGGTCCGTCCTCGTTCCTGGCAATGATAATGATACTGGCTGCCTCTTATGTCTGCACCTACCCATGAACAGCAATACATTGATGTTCTCATACAATGAATTCNTGCGATGAAGTGTACAACAACACACTATTACAAGGGACTTGGCNCCCTCTTCTGGACAAAAGAGATCTCAAGGTGCAATGCTGAATGGATTGATCATACCCTAACAAGTAATGGTAACTCCCCAGTAAAGGATTAACATGCAGCCAGTTTTGAGACATATACACTGATTAGCCAAAACATTTATACCACTGGTAGATGAAGCATGCACTGCAAGAAGAAGGAAAACCAGCAAAGGCAGCAAGATGCTCTGATAGCAATAGAGTCCTGGACCTAAATTTTCTAAACTGCGGGATTNGAAAAGTGGTGATGNTGCCCCTAGAAACCAATAAGATTCAAGCTCTGAANCCGATTGGTTGCTATGGGCAACATCCCCACTTTTCCAATCCCGCANTTTAGAAAGTTTAGGCCCTGGCATTTATGTGGATGCTACTTTGATACATACCTTGTCCCTACACAGTGTTGCAGATCTGAACACCTGTTCTCAGAAAAGGTATTCCCTAAAATAAAAACAGCCTCTATTGGTAAGATAATGTACACTGCAAAAATTGTTCAGGAATTGTTTGAGGGACAAGACTAAGAGCTCAAGGAGTGGACTTAATACCCTTATTAACTAAAAAGCTGAGAAGTTGCCCATAGCAACCAATCTAGATTCTAGTTCTCAGTTTCCTCTTACATACTCAAGAATGTTCAGCTAGAAAATGATTGGTTGCTATGGGCATATATAATATTATAAATATTACACACCATGTATACAAACTTTCACAAAATAAATAAACAAAAAACAGTGAATGAATAAAATAAAGTACACTTAAAAAGTGGGTCATACAAATCTGTTTGACTCATCACAAGACGACAAGTCAATAATATGATAAGTCAATTTAATATTATAAAGTATGTAAATGCAATGTTTTCTATGTATATTTGTGTCAATAAAATGATATAATATAAAATATAGGAAGCGCTTAATAAAACCTCTGAATAATTGTCCACTTACCTATCAACATACAAAACAAACACACACACACACAAAGCTTAAAAATAACACACAAAAGAACTCCATATAATTTTCCATTTTATTTATAACAATAGTCTGTGTTATTTAAGTTGTAAAGTAATCCAGCAAAATTATTAAAACTCTTTATGTAACCCTGCCTCCCTCAGTTCAGCCCGAGAAAACATATTTGAAATGAGTGCTTTCCAGAGTCAACAAATAAACAAAAAATACTGCATGTGAACAATCTAAACCATAAAGCACAGCGACATACTGGACATGAGAGGGGGGTGATTTTCTGGTCATAGTTTAAAATAAAATAAAAGAGACAAAATAAAATAAAAGAGAACGTCTAACAAGGCCTTTTGGCGGAGTCAGATTTAGAGAGGGTTGTTGTCATATAATAATATTGGTTGTTTCCACTCAGCAAGGATGAAGAGACAATGTGTGTGATGACACTGCGAGAACAATGTGTTATACATAGTAAGGCTATCATAGTGCAACAATTTTAGGAACAAAAAAAAGTGTCTGGTGCTCTCATAAAATTGGTTTGCTTCTGATCTAGTAATAAATTATAACCACCAATGACTTTTCTATTGGTCTTATTTAGTTGTTTACCAATGTAAAATCTGGAAAGGCAGAAAAGTATAGCATTGTGCACGTAAAGCACTTCCTTTGTATTCTCAGCTATTGCCCGNTTTATTCACCTCTTCTATATAGAAAGTGAGTATAAGAATAGATATTATTGCAGTTATGTCTCGTATATTTCCAATGGAACCCATGCAAGCGATTCCCCAAACTGATCAAATTCTTCTTCCGTCTGTGATCAAATGTGAATTTTAAATTGAATATATAATGTCATAGTAATATACAGCAACAAGTTAATCATAGTACAATACCTCAATGTCTTAATTGCTGCTCTGATCATGTGCAAAGATAAAAAGATGAAGAAAACTCGTATATGAAGTACATACTCCAAGAGTAGAGCAGAACTAGGCTGCTCTGTGTTACCCTGACAATTATTCCTTACAACCATCCCACTTTGAATCTCTTTTGAATATGAGAGGACAAAAAATTGTGACTACATAAAAACACAATAAAATCCCAATACTGTTATTACAACATTGGGCTGCAAGGCCACCAAGCAGTAAAATGGACAATGATTGGACACTTCAGTCATACATGAGCTTAAGGTGCACCCATCGTCTACAAGAGACAGCCATTTATGTGGCTGAATCAACATTCACAAGCTGACAGTTGTTTCATATCTCAATAAAACGGCTGTAAAATGACAGTGATTTAATAACAAATATCTTTCTAACCAACATGTGTTGCCGCGGTGTATGTGAAAGGGTACACGGGAAAAGGTGCAGTACAGTGAAGACAGAAATTTAATAAAAANAAAGAAAACGTAGGCGTCATGTGAGTACACTAAGAGAAGTCTGTGAGTTGGAAATGACATTCTCCGCAATAATTGTTTAATGCAAATAAAATGAACTGNAATTCTAGTGTGAAGTAAAAGGTGAAAAAGTACATTTTGGGTTGGGGAAAACAAACATTGGAGACTTTTTGTAATACTTCTTTAAATAAACACTTCACATTCCCAATGGCAAGTTGTAAAGGTGTGGTAAGGAGACTATTTTATGAGAATCTGAGGAAAATAAGACAAGTTTGTTGCCTTTTTTATTCTTTAAGACTAGTACAGTACGAAATAAACCTGCAACTAAACTGAAGCAATAAACAGAAGAAAAAGCCCTTGAACCCTATGGTCTTGGCGGCACTGAAAGCAGAACAGAACTTTTTTTGTTGTTGCGACACATTCATTGGGCGTGTGGGCGGTGGGGGGAAAGGAGAAGAAGTCCTTTCTCTGGTTAGAAAAGGGGATTGTTCATTTGGCTTTCCAGTAACCAGGCACAATGACGTCTGTAGAAGTAGCTCCTTGTTTCTGTGGAAGGTGGACCCAGTCACCTGCATTTCCAATAANCTGCTTTCCTGCTCACTCACAAGATGCTCTGGCAGTTAATGGACTGAAAGTGACTATGCACAGAAAGAGTTATTCATGTAAAAGTATATTTTGTTTACCGAGATTCAAAAGGCTCAACCTGAAAGAAAATGACAACGCTCTCTCTTCAATATGTCAATAAAAAAATAAAAACAATTTAAAAGTATTATTTACTGTATGCTGTAGCTAAAACACGAAGCGATAAAGAAGGAAGGTGGAAATGTAATAGAAAGAGCTCCTCTGACGTCTTCTGCTCTGTCACTTTGTACCGTCCTGGCAACTCTTAAAGTGGATAAAATAGTGTAACAGTCTTGCTCAAAAGGCCAGCCCTTGAAATGATAAAAGTACCCTCTCCTCTTTATAGGCCATTCCTCTTCTTATAAAACCTGCTGCCTTCGCTTAATATCTCCAGTGCTTCTCTTGCTCTCTCCGTCGTAACANATTCTGCTTCTCACTTTGTGTTTGCTGCAGATTCTTGTCACAGGCAGGTCCCAAGCACACACGGGCAAGGAGCTGGGTGATTTCAGACAGGTTTCCAAAAATAATGGCAAAGAAAAAAAAATATATTTATAATACTGAGATCAATATAAAAGTAGTCCTTCATTTATACACTTTATACACCGTTAGGTTGTGTGTGTGTGTTTTTTTCTCCATAAAGTTTTTAAACTATTTTTTTTCTTTTTTTTTACTAAAATTTCCACCCTATGCCAAAGGGTCTGAGAAGTCGTCCTCTCCTCCACGGGACAGCAGCTCCCGTTTCTCGTCTGTGCTTGCTAGAGAATTCCGGCTATTGTGAGCGCCCATATACAGAGTGGCATACACTGGGTTAGTGAAGTTTGTCGGCTGAGATAGGAAAGAGAATAAAAAAAAAGAAGAAACACGATGAGTGTCTATAAAGCAAGATTATGTTTGAAACATACTTAAAAACTTATAAGATTAGAATGCAAACAAACCCAATTCAAACATGTTGCCTTAGTGTCCAGAAAAGGTTGTAATTAAATTACAAATTACAGCTATAATGAATGTCTCTACTAGAAAAGGAAATTACCTGCCTATGTGCTGCCATGAGGTAAACTCCTATTTACTCCTATTCAAGGAGAAANATTGCCTGGCCTGCTGCTGCTGCAGCTAATATTCAGCCTTGGAAGGTAAAGAAATAATTTCTGTGTTCATCTGCCCCCTATCTCATNCAGTGAGCAGGGCAATCCTGAATTCATGCATGGCCTCATGAAAAAGGGAAGGGATTAGTAACTAATGGGAAGTCAATGAGGTTTGGATGTGATATGAGGTCATATAATATGGTGACATAATAAGCCCTATTAATAAACGGCTTTTATACTCTCTAATAGTAGAGATTAATATGCTTTCATAACCTAATGTAGGTACTAGAACACACAACTGATCATCATTCAGCCAGTTCATCTTTGGGGTACTCCTGCCATCTCACACTTAGGNCTATATTTACTAAGCAGGGAGATTGAATAGTGGGGATGTTGCCAATAGAAACCAATTAGATTCAAGCTCTCATTCTCCAGTATGTAAAATGAAACAGAGCTTAAATCTGATTGGTTGCCATGGGCNACANCCCCACTTTTCAATCTCCCTGCTTAGTAAATATAAGCCCTAATCTTTTAAAAACAGAATGTTCTCATCTCAATTTCTGCAATACTACTCATCATTTTCTGCCTAGTTGTTGTTTGACTTTGCCATTGCTCCCCACATACAATCAATTAGTTTCTAAAATTCTGTTATTCACATCTTAAAAAACGCACTTCATGAATTAAAACATACCCCATAGGGGGTTGCAAACAGCTGTGATTTTTNTTCCAAAGCTCTTCTAGAGTTGTTCTGATTACCGGTTACAGGACTTCTTCAGGGCTGCACTCACTCACTTTTTGGAGGTTCTCAACCTCTATTTTAACATCCATTTACCCTATTTATAACCTATTTGCCATTCATCTCACCTTCTGTTACATGATTTATAAAACTGTGAACAATTTCTACTTACACACAAAAAGTACTATTACTCTTACTATCACTACAATACAGAACAATCNGTACTTTTACCATATAACCTGTCTGACTAAATATATTATTTATATATACAAAACAATGACTTGGTTTCAAACGTACCTTTATAAACTGTAAGGAATGTGCCAATATGTGCCATATAAAAGAAAACATATTCTTTACCTTGTCTGGATCTAAAGTGAAGTCTGCATCAAGCAGATCCCCTACATCATCGTCTGGCTCCCCCTCGTACATTTTGTAGGTCGGATTGCCAATTTCTACATTAATAGCGCCATTGGTCATTCGCTGATGCTGGAAACCTTTAGCCCTATAGAAACAGGAATATTTGTAAACTGAAAGGCCAAGGGTATATAACAATTACTGTGTTCAGGTTAAAGTTTCTGCATGTATAATACCATTTTCCCCATTAACAACACGGGCTGAAATAATAAGCAAAAACCTTATCCTGCAGCACAAATGTCATTTTTACCTACACACATGTTAAAGTGACAGAAGAAAAAGTTGTTGNCAACATTTATGAATAGAACTTCATTTCTCTTACCCGCTCATCCGATGTCTATACCAGATAAAGACTCCAATTCCAAGAAGGACAAGCAGGATTAATAACAACACCGGTATTACAACGGAGGCGGTCTCTGCAGAGAGTTCATGGGAAAGTTGTCAGTAAATGCCAATAAAAGAAGAATAGCTCACATAGTACTTAGTTTAGTTTAGGTTTACAGTTTGTTTTAGCAGAATTTTGGGACAATGTTGAAATGAAATAAGCAAATAAACGGGGCAAAAAGAACAATAACTCCTCAAATGAAAATGGAGTCTTCCCAAAGCATATAATATGACATCAGTTGTATTTGATCTGGTTTATTATAACAAAGGTGTCCTTATCTATTTCTTCCCTACAGAAGCAGTTACGGTAAACTTTAGAAAGTACTTTTTCACTTTTTTATCACATCGGACTGTCAGAGAGTTAATGCAGTAGAGTTTTTGGAATGAACCTTATACTTACTAGATGTTGACCCTGCTTTTTCTACAAAGTCTTCACACTTGGGCCCAGTCATCTCAGATGTGCACCTGATAAAATAGATAGAAGTCATATTTTACTAAAGTTACAATAACAATGTGTTCCTTTATTTTCATGTACTTTTTCCATGCATGTATGGCACTTCCATACTCTGGACCTTGTCTTATCTTATACACACACATCCCACCAAATATGTGGTTGTGTGGAAATGAGTATAATGTGTAAGGGCATGAATAACTCCACCATCCACCATGTGTGGTGGAGCTAGATAGACATTACCCTGAAATAAATATTAATCTTTGGGGAAAAGCTGTGACAGTTACTATCCCTTTATGTGAAATACTGATGGTAGTAATACTGTTTTTCATGCCCCGTGTGAACACCCCTGGCCACTGTTTTCCCCCATGTCGTGGCAGCTCTTACTGGCACTCTGGCATCTCTGTAAGCCGGTTGATTGTGCATGTCCCTCCATTCATACAGTAATTGTCACATGTCAAGCATGACTTGGCGATGCGCCCATCTTTGCACCTACAGAAGACAGATAAATAAGATTAGGTCTGAATCTTTATAACCATACATTCTCTAGGGGCACAAGACAAAATGTATTGTTCTGTTTAGCAAGTTGTTTTCTGCAAAACACTGTCCAGTGTAAATTCAGGCAAATGGGAAATAATTGATGAAAAACACAAATATGACATTTGTTGTATGCTGTTGTGCAGGGCAGCCCGGCTCCTGTCCTGTGCAGGCACAGAGGATTTCCAGCAGCCCCTCTGCAGCACAGCCCCTGCAGCTAACACTTCTACTAGGGAGCAGGGAGATCAGGCAGAGCGCCGTGGCTGCCCCGTAGTTTGTTTACAATAGGGGAGGAGGGAGCCTGTACTCACAGGAAGCCAGCGTGACAAGCGTCTCAGGTCAGCAGCACAATCCATTCATTACATGGGGAGAGGTAGGGGGCAGCGTGTGTAGCGTAGGGACGTAGCTACCGTAATGTTCAGATTAGATAAGGTTTATTTAGNGTAGCTTAGGGCTATAGGAACAGTGCTTTAGATAGGGCTTAATTTCAGGGGAGGGCTTATTTTAGACAGTTTACTGTAAAATAGGGTAGGGCTTATTTTCAGGATAGGTCCTATTATCNGGGNAAACACGGTACTAGATGGGGCNCCGTGAGCAGGGGGGTGGAGGTGCCTTGATGGGGAAGGGGACTAACCCTCCAATCAGAAATGTTCTGAAGCCACTGCATTCAATAATTTTGTTTTAATAAATATTGACTGAAACAAAAATATTTAATCTAGTCATCTTAATTAAGATCATTGCACATAATTNACTTTTAAAACTATCAATCTCTAGAACGGTCATGATGTGACTTACGTGCAGAAGACTTTCCCATTGCTCAAGCTGCATTTGCCATACAAGCATCGNGCACACCAGTTTTTCTCGCAGCGGCTGCCTTCAAACAGTGGACTACAGCGGCAGATCTTGGTTCCGTTGGCACTAAGCTGGCAGATGCCACCATTCTCGCAGTAATTGTAACATTTCCCTTCAGAGGAAAAGTTTCATGTTAGATTGTAAAGCACTTGATATTGGAAGCAACCAAAAACTGAATTACAATTGTTTCCATTTACAACGAACAGCAATGATCCCGTGTACAGAATTGTCTGTAAAGTGTCATTCTTACTTCTGATCTTTTTCATTTCTACTTCTCTTACCATAGTCCTTTATATGACAAAGCACTGAACAGTAATAGTCTTATAATCTTTTAGTTTTCATACTATACTATAGCAGTCTTCCTTTAACACATGCACAGTCCTATATNGGACATGAAAGAATTTGAAGTTTAATATCATGGTAAATTAGACCAGCTGATCCCAATGCTAGATCAGATAACCAGGTGAATAATATTACACAATGTATGTGTAGTATTACACCAGCTGCTGGATACACACAATCACTGACTGATTCGAATCTCTGGATTGTTCTGACAGATTGGTATAAGTATAAGCGCTGTACAACTCTCGGACGATCTACCAATAATTCTAGAACTACTTATTATGTGTACCCGGCATAATTGCATGTGTTGTGCTTATAATTAGGTGTAGTTATCCATCTAAGTCTGGATAATCTGCTTCATGATGCCCATTTATGNACTGCAAAAACATTGCAAACTGGAATCCCTCTCCTTACGGTATTGACACTTGTCTCCAATGTAGTCAGCGAGGCAGCGGCAGTTGGGTTGGTTTCCCATATTCACAGAGCATGTGGCATTGTTTTCACAGTAATCTGGGGTGCACACTTGCTGCAGACATGTGGGGCCAGTAAACCCGGTGGCACATCGGCAGGTTGGTAAGCCTGGGAAACATATAAAACACAGCAATCGTTATTTTACTCAGCATCACAAAGTCTAATGTCTCTCTTACATCTATTAAGCCCTCATGATATGTGTTAAAAAAAGCAAAGTAATGAAAGTAGGTGCATTTTATCTTAGAATATATTAGTGCAGAAATAAGGGGACACAGAAAAAAATGTTAAAAAAATAAATAAACAACACAACCAAAATATCTGATGCAGAACATGTAGTTGGTCAGATGTTGTGGCACATTCCCATATCATTACCTGTGTGTGATGGAATGCAGTTTCCGCCATTCTTACAATAGTCTTTACACTGATCAATCTCACACCTCTCTCCGTCATAACTTGGTGAGCAGCGGCATTTCGGCTGTTTTCGAGCATTCAGGAAGCACCGGCCTCCATTCAGACATTCCAGATTGCAGGTATCTGGAAGAGTTTCTAAACAGCGGTGAAAAAGGCACTTTGTGAAATACTAATACACAAAGATCCAATGATACTGGTCTTTATTAACTTGTCTCTTACCGTCAGGTGACAGTGTAGGGGATGGGATGAGCTTACAGGTTCCATTGTCCAGTCTTCTACCATTGGGACATGTGCAAACTGGTCCACTGGGACTCAATAAACACAGCCACTCACACTTCTTTCGATCACATGGATTTGTCACTAAGGGTATGAACAAGCAAAAGCATTAAGTACTAAAACAGAATTAATTAAATAAGTATATTTAGTACTACCAGCTATAATCCGGAATAATTAGTAATAATAGGTATCTAGATGTTTACCTTCAGGCTGCTTATACTGGTGGTGTAGGACAATATCGGTAGCATGATTTATTCCCCAAGTCAGGTTGGTTACTGGGCCACGTCCAAACTTATCCACCTTAAAGATGATATTGTTTATGTATGTTACCCCGTAGATGTAATCCTCAAATATGTCAATGCTGAATGGATGGGCAAGACCTGTGATACAAACATTGGAGAATAAGCGTTAAGATAAAACCCCCACATATGCCCATGTAGTACTAGTATCATTTTCACACAGTGAAGGTCATAATGTATAGAATCAAACTGGCCAAGCGTCTCACAGGAAGGTTCATTAAACATACCCCAGGGAACAGGAATGATTACCTTTCTTGTTAGTGATCACCACAACAGGATCTGTTCCATTAAGACGGATACTGCAGATTATGGATAATTTGGCATCTGCCCAATAAAGGCGTTCATTGTAATAATCTACTGCCAAGCCTGTGAAAGAAGACACAACCCATTGAATTTAAGTAATGTTACAGCATGTTCAGCTAATAACTGAAGCACTTGATGAAATTTGCCTTTGTGGAATTTCAAATAAGTAAGATCTAAAGCTGGCCATACACTATAAGATAAATTGTTC
>JABWIB010012161.1:4790-15376 GCA_016617825.1 Platyplectrum ornatum | reverse complement strand
TGTTGTGGAAATCTGAATAGCACGTATGTATAAACACCACCTTCCCTGCTGACGTTAAGAAAGACTTTCAACGGGATTTGCATCCTATGGGTCCGGATATGTGAAAATCCTAGATCTGAATTTAATGAATTATAATTATTAATGTTATCATTATATGTATGAATAATAATAAAAATAATAATAATGAACCGGATCTAGTCCGCAGCCCGATAATGTTCTGTGCGCTCAAAAATTTGCCTGCCTGGCAGGTCCTTTTCCCTGCCTACCTAAATAATACTATGTGGATGGGGAGAGGGAAGATTTAAATGAAAGAATTGGGGTTGAGTTTGCTTTGAGTTGTGCTGGTCCACATAAATTACTTAAGGTAGAGGTCTAGCATCATAAGCTTAGGTTAGAGACGGGAGTGACAGAGGCGTTCACTGCATGTGTTAAAGTCCAGTCCAATGATATCAATAATGTAACTTTTTAGGCTTGTGCCTGTGTGCACAGAGATCACCCCAATAATCGCAAATTTGTGGTCACTATTCAATCTCCCTAAATATTGTGGTGTTATAGCCGGACTGTATAGGTTCAAAATGTCACCCATAGACAGATGTACATATTCTCTATCTCTGCTCATGTACTGGTAATTACATTAAAGCAAAGATGCTATTGTGTCATGTTTAAAGTGAGATATTCACAGAATGAATAAAGAGAAATGATGTCGGATAAGAAAATGAGGCAGACAGGGTGTATATAAACAAAGCTGTTTAACATAATGTAATAATCAGAATTGTGCTTGCTGAGTGCATTTGTGTCTTCTTGTCGTATTAGGAGATGATGACTAATGCCTTGCGAGTATCATTAACCAGTAAATGGCAGTACAGTTAATATTAGTAGTAATANCTGCAAACAGAGATTAAAAAGCAACAAACGAGAATTCACAAAAAAAGATGTTTTCTCGAATAAAATTTAAAGTGACAGCATTTTAATTTATGTCTGTTATGATTTTTTTTCCATATAGTGAAATTTAAATGTTATTACTGTTCTAAATGATACATTATCCTCTCCTCNTGGTGGCTTGCACAGCACTTTGTATTGTTTGCCCATAAGCTATGGAAATGGCTTCTCTGCTATTTATGCTGAGAACAGCAATTTAATATTGAGTCTATTAGAGTTGGTGTACAAGGTTATTTTATGGCAATTATCAGTGCCTGGNTAACTACATGATCTATTGAATAATTATGGGCTGTTAAGAGAGCCACAGTTCTATGATAGTACACAACATCAAAATGTATACTCGCCAACAAGTGTTCTCTCTTTCCCTATTGTCAGACGACGTGACAAGAGCTTCAAGCTATATTCTGCATTGAAAGAAGCTCTTGTTTTGTTTCCATCTCGGGTATTTCCATGACACAAATTTACACCAAAGAAATGGTTTCAATTGCCAGAAGGGGCATGTCTGGAAACTGCAGCAAAATATTGTTTTCCATATGTAAGGCACATATACGATGTGATTAATGTCTCCTGCCAGGCATCGCATTATTAGCAAATAGCAATAAACAGTTTGTAATGGTGCAATCATGAATATTAATGTAATAACAGCAATAAAGAGATTGCCGCTAAACAGAGAATCTATCTTCTTTAAAGTTTAAATGTTTGGAAAGTAAGTGGTTAAAATAATGGAGAAAGTGATATTTATAAATGTGTTTGCGTGTATATGTGTGTGTGTATGTGTGTGTTGGGAGGAACAGGGTTTGAGATTAAGGACATCATTCTGGGAGACATTAACATTTACATGTTCATTAATTAGGCTCATAACTGCTGCTGTTTGCTGAGCAAAGGCAGAAAAATCTCAGCATTTTCCTTCAATCAGATATTTTTCATTAAAGACAGAGAACAGAACCGGACTGAATGGTAAGACTTAAACTGGCCATACACTATGCAATAAATNAGATCCTTTTCACAGACTGACCACATCAGTATACAGTTGCTTGTGTACTGTCCAAAAAAAGACAGTGGCAACATGGCCCAGTCGATGAATATGATGAATTGATGAGATCTTACTAAGATCACATAAGGCAATAGGAACTAAAGCACCTTAAAANCAAGGGTTCTTTAAAAATAATCAGGAGTATTGGGTACACCTTAGACTCAACTATTGGCATGGAAAGGGTATATTGTCACTTTTATTACCTATTTTTCCTGTGTGAAAAAATAATCATATGAATTATGATAATAGTATTAAGCAGCAATTTACATACTATTAGCACNTTATGTTTTTGGTCCAAAACTGAAACAGCCTGGATAATTATTTTCATTACATATTGTGAAAATTACCATTAAACAAACGTAATGCAGTCTGCTGCAATCTAAATATTGTTAAAGTAATGCTAGAGCATTGTGAAATGCTAGAAATGATGGTGTATTGATCATTNCAGAGAGAATATATGGGGCAGTCACTATATTAAATCAACCTCAAATTGGTAAGTACTTATTGAAGTTTGTGCCTCTTCTTTGCCAATAAGTAAAAAATATCACTTGGAGAGCACATTGCATAGTTAACCCCATAGTTAACCCCACATTGCATAGTTAACCCCATCCCTCCTTGTGAAAGCTAGCCAATGAACATAGATGTCGGCTTGCTATGATACAGTGAAAAGAATATAGAAGAAGTATAGTTGGCGTGCATTACTTTTCAGACCTGACCATAAAGGGTCCAGAAAGTTATTGGAATAATAATATTAATGACAAACAGTGATGACAAAAGGACAGTTTTCACTTATACAGTTTTCAGCTAATATTCATCTGCTTTCTTTAATATGGAATGAGGTAGCTCATTATGTTATTTAATATAATGCAGAAGCTTTATTCAGTAACAATACCGTTATATATAAAATATCTAGTTATGTGCTTACTCATACAATTCTAATCAACACATTTCTGATAAATAAAGGATCAACAAGCTGTGAAGAACTGCATAGAAAATCACATATTCCTGACCATATGCGGAGTCTGCTCTTCACCAGTTATATATGCACCATCCTTTCAGAAAGGCTTCATCCAAGGTTTGGGAGTACCCAGTAACCCAGCATGTTGAAGTGAAAGAGACTAATTTAAACAGTGAAAACAGATTACACGCAATTTTACGCAAGTCACTAGTTACTATCTGATAGTCAAATATTTAAATACATAGGAAATATATATGTGTTTCTAAACACAGGTCTGCCCTTTTACCTACATCCTATCCATAGTTCCCCAGAGCAAACACACATCTCTGGAAAAGACATACCCAGAGCACAAACAGAGTACACACAATATACTGTATTTATAAGTCATACACTTTTAATTATGTATCAGGATGACAATCCATATTNCATCAGTATGTCCAATTCCACCTTTCTGCTCACTAGCACAAATCTAATGGTTCAAAACATAGACTGGGAAGTGCGTATAACATCTGAACACGCGCAGATAAAGTAGACCGTAACGTGATTAAACTGGCAATGTATGCTGCATTGCNAAAGACCTTGGATTTGGTTAAGTGATATGTGAACATAATGTGAGGGCTGATAAAAGCCACTTGGCCCATTTTGNTTAAAACCGTATTTACCCTAAACACTATTGTAGGCTTGCATGTTTGTGATTTAGACTATTTGTATGTTTATTCAAAGCATATGCTAATACTAAGATGGGTGGAAATTCTGCTTAACTACTGTTTAGTGAAGTATTGTTTCCTAATATTTTTTTTATAAACCTACTACTCTCCACTTAAAGTGCATGCGTACTATTCTTTCAGTGCATGCCCTGCTGTTCTAGTAAATCNTTTTCTGATAATATTTGAAAATATTGCCCATTTAGATACCCTGTGTGAGTGTTCTGAGGTTTACATACCATTACATATCAGAATACAATACAATCGATCCTGGAGCCCATGCTGATATCCTCCATCATGCGTACAGCGTGTGCTGACCGGGGAGGATGTTTAGATCATATAGTAAGGGCATGGCTAAGCACAATCTTTATTCTCGTATCTGTCCTATTTTTAGTGAGCCGGTGCTGAAACTTAAAGTAGGGTTCTAAGTTTGGAAATTACATGTGTGGGTAGCAAGTGTACTACAGAATACAGAATGTCAGTGGAGGAGATCTAAAACGTACTCTGAACTGTTTGTGTTGAGTATTATAGAAAAATGAATCCAGTATTACTTGGATAACCATATGGATGCTGCCTATTACACAGTTTGATACCTTTCTGCAATTTATGCATCCTCTTTACAATCCCAATCAGAACCTGCATTTAAAATTCATGTCATAGCATTAAAATTCTTATTTAATAGGGATCAATTGATTTGATGGCAACTTTATTTGTTAATCTCATTTCTGTAAGGGACTCATGCACTACTCAAGGTTGAAAACACTTTTATGGGGCTTTGTTATAAGTTGGGCCCCCTAATCTTTGAACTCCATTATAGCTACGAGCAGAGGCGCAAGTCTCGGCCCCCATAGTAGGGCTGCTATTGCCCCCACCTGTTTTCCAGGTCCTCTAGTAGCCACACGCCCTGCTGCCATACAAGATAAGCCACTGGCTACAAGCCCTGTTTACAACCATGGGTCAAAGCCATAGTTGTAAAACTATTTTCATAGTGTAAATATTTCTTTGTTTTTAAATGAAACAACACTGAAAGTCAATACTTGTATGTTTAATATATTGCTGAATAGATTTGTCACTTTTTCTAAACATTTATTTTCTCTCATTTATTTAGACTAAAATTGCGTTATTCCATGTAGAGTTGTAACTTTACATACTCTTATTGGATGGGAAATCAGCCAGCGTAACTGATTTGATAACAAAAATAAATTTGAATTAATTTGCAATATCTGAGGGAAAGATACCAAACATAAATGAAAGATAGCATATTATTCCTTTGCTTCTGGGAAGCTTGTCATGTATTGCTGTTCTATCCTGTTTAATTTATACAAAGGAGCTAAATCATTGTTGGCTGTCACATTTGGATTATGCGTCTATCACAAACAAATTAGAAGATAATTACTTAGATGATTTATTCTAAGTGACTGTATATTGCTTTTTGATTGGTTATTAAATTCCAATATACCAACAATGAANAGGTTTATAGATTATATCTCATAAAACGTCAGTGTAATCAAAGTTTTTTTTAAGTTATAAAAGCATGTATAATGAGTAATAATTAACAGCAAAATATTAATTAAATGTGCAATGGGAGAGTTGCAGATTCCTTTTTAACATGTTGAAATTACACAAATACAGTAGGGCAGAATTAGAAAGAACATTCAATAGATTGCTATAGAGGGCGGCAGCCTTCATTGGGATATTTGAATATGGATTTTTGGCTAGTGAGGATAAGCAGTGTGACCTTGTAAGCTTAAAAACATTATTTGAAATAAGTAAACAAGCCCTCCTCGTCTAGTAACACTCAATTCATCTTAGGAGTCAATCCCTCTGACTACTGGACTATTGTTAAGCTTCAGTGCAGGGCTCGAAGTGGGGATTGTAAGGTGGCAGAATGCCGCTAAGCCCCACCCCTTAAATAAGCCCTGCCACAGACCCGTAATTTTTTTAAATAATGCCCCCTCCAGTGTGGAGGAGGCAGAGCTTAGAAAAGGGTGTGTGGCTTAGNGGGAGATGTGTCAGTANGCCATACCNNCATATACCGGCCTACTTCGAGTCCTGCTTCAGTGCAGGGTTTTCCAAACAGTCTTTGTAAAGGGTAATGGGTATAAAGAGTATTACCCATGGATATTTANAGATGTATAGTCATTTCATGTTTGTCCTGAGGATATTAGGTTCAGATCACTCATACACAATGCAATTTATTTTCCTCCCTCCTTCCACCATGCTAAATGCAGCNTATCCATTCCCACCCACTGATGGAAAGGCTTCTAGCACAGAAGCCTTTATCCCAGGGGTTCCCAAACTGTGTGCCTAGGCTCCCTGGGGTGCCGTTACGGTCTCATTGGGGTGCNCATAAGCTAGGGCTGGAATTTGGGGGTATTTATGCAAGTCAGAACTAAATATATCTACCATGCAATGTTCAATATCAAAGAACAAAAAGTTGTAAGACAAGGAACTAAACATTTACTAAGCAGGAAGATTAAAAAGGTGAGGATGTTGCCCTTAGCAACCAATCACATTCAAGCTCTCTGTTTCATTTTACATATTGGAGAATGTGTGGTCGAATCTGATTGGTTGCTATGGGCAACATCCCCACTTTTCAATCTCCCTGCAGTCTCCCTGCTTAGTAAATGTAGGCCCAGTTCTCTGACTGAATGTACATGGGAAGGGTTTCAAAGGGGACTCAGTTATCAGAGAGGCCCTTACTGGCTACNTTATAGACTGATTACAAAGTGTTCAACAGTAAGAAAGAATCCAAAAGCAAACCAGCGCAAATGCAGCATAACAAATGCTAATTCTTTGGGATTGCTGCCTGACTGATTCATTTGGAAGCTGAAAGGCTCTACACTTACACTGAATCTTGTTTTATGCTATTTCGTTTTATGGACAGGGAAACAAACAATTATCTTCAATTTTGCACTTCAGAAATAACTGGAATAACCTGAGAAATCACTTCTGGATAATTATGACTTTCCGCATTCTACCAAAAATGTACATAGAAGACAAATGCAATGCCGGCATCCAATTAGTAGGGATTTCAGGGAGATTAGAACATTTCTTAAAATTCTTCTCACATGTCTGCTTTACTGTTTTGTAAAATATATAAGAAATGGAAAAAATCTTTGAATATTCTTTATAGATATTATTATAGCAGTAGTATCTTGAAGTGCATTTAAATATTTCCATCAAAAGACGTATTGAATAAAGAAGAGAATAAGGAATACAGCCTTCTGTTACACTTTTATATTACCAAACTAAAGCTGTCGAGTAAGGTACTAGCTCCAGACTGCACTATGCAGAGATCTACACACTTTCATAGGATCAGCACTACACCACTTTTTCTGCCACTTTGCATCTATATATATATATATATATATATATATACTGTACACACACAAAATTCAACTATTTAATCATTGATAGGTTTATAGGAATAAGTTATAACTTATAGCTTTATTCAATGAAAATCTTCCCCATGTTACACTTACACTGGTCCTAATAGTTGTTGGCGGGGCCAGTCCAGGACAGCCAGTCCTACAGTCCCAGGCCCAGCCATTCCCTCAACCCCCGGCAATGGCACGGCACCCTGTTCTGGCGTGCCAGCCGCTGCCGGCAGCCTGCCTTACTCGCTGAGCCCAGCACGCCAGTACAGAGCCGTGCCACTGCCGGGGGTTGGGGGGGGGGGCGGCTGTCATGTGGGGGGCCCGGCCGCCCAGGACTTTGTGAGTCCCGGGCCCGGGTGATCCTGGTGGCGGCATACACACACACACACCATGTTGGATGCATGAAGAACATACAAATAATCGTACGTGAGGGGGTGGGAGATGAATACCCCTCTTTTGCGCGTAGAGACAGATCTCGCACAAAGGTCTGGATATGCTCTACTAATCTCAAAGTGTTCACTATTAAATTAAATATCCCCAAAAGGCTAATGCATCCTTCTGGATCAATTTATATAATTCCCATGAACACACAAGGATTTAAGCCTACTTCTCTCTAACATACACAGGTCGATGCTGAATTCAAATACATAGATTCTGGTGTGGGCATGAATTATTCAAAAACACACATATACATAGCAAGATTCATGTGGTCTTCAGTCTGGATCATTTAACCTACACCTCTGTAAACTTTATCTAATCTTGCAACTGGACAGCTTCCCACTAGAAGTTATGACATTCTCATATATGAGCCAAGCAGCATTGACAATTGCAGGTGATTGAACAATTCTATATTGATTGTTATTTTAAATATCCTACAAAGTCTAGGATTAGGAATTGTAATATCCATACAGCACTACAGAGCCTGAAGTTAATTAAGGTTTTTATATAATACATTCTGGAATCATGTGGCTGTTCTTTATTAAATCTAATAAATTATATTTGGTAGTGATATATAAGACATGGTCATGTGTGGGTGTTTAAATGGGAAAGAAACAAAAAAAAATAACATTCATAAATTCTAAAATGGGGAAATAAAATTAAACAATAATATAGTATAATTATACAAGGGATTATCAGTTTAAACAGGCACAGGAATAGTTTATAAATGATTGAAATATACAGTATATCTCTATGCGGGTTGGAGCATTTGAACATTTTATTAAACCTTCATGCAATATAGCCAGTAGCACATGTCTTGAACTAAGAAGCCTCACTAAGCATTATGTTTAGCCTATATTGGCTGAACTGTAACATGGTTATTTTCATGTTTACAAACGTGTCAAATTCTTTTTGAAAACCAACTGATGACCTAAAGTTTCTAAACTTTGCTGCCTTCTTTTCTTCACTGATCTACACTTATTTAGCACTCGTGTTAACATCATGTAGCATCTAATAGTGCCTTGTATTTTCTCTTAGGATATGATAAAAAGGGGTGTTTTTCTAATTGAAGTAGTCGCAGTAGTTATGTAATCTGCCTGCACTTTTGTCATCCTCTTATGGGGTAGTGTAAGTTATAAGTGGAGGTCATGCATGTTAAAATTATCTGCATAAACTAATGTTATTAATGTAAATATAATGGAATTGCATAAAAAAACCAAAACTAATGAAAGCATTAAAACTGGCAGAAACTGCAACTACACAAGTACCCTTTTTCCATAGCTGTAAATAGGACATAAGCTGTCAGAGTGCGCTTTAATCCATGGGGCAGGGATACAGATTAATGAGTTATGAAAATTCAAAGGGATAATGAATCTGTATGGAAATGGACGAATCAACGGACTACGCTCATGCTACTGCAGCTGGATAAGCTGATAAGATGCAATCAGCAACTGACGGCAAATAAACAAATCCAACAGCGGAGGCTATGGTGATTTGGCCATGTGTGCAGGATGGAACCCAATGGTCTACCACACCAACTTCTATGGAGGCAGTGTCCAACTTATTAGTGAATACAACAACAAGAAGACCTGGCAAAAACACATAGCCGAAGACCTCAAGAGCCAGCACATTGACCTAGAACAAGCAAGAACCTTAGCCATGGAGAATAAAGACATCATCAACAACATCCNAAATCCTGGGGTACCTANAGCACCGCTAGCTAAGGATCAAAGGGAAGTAAAGTGCATTCATTTCTCTAAATACTGGGGTGCTGAGAATGTGGGTTTGTGTTCTTCTTCTAAAATCTCAGCAAACCATATATGCCCTTATCACGAAAAAGATTCTCAAGGACACCTGATGTTTGCTAGGTAACAAAAATGATTTCTGCTAAACTGTCCTTTTGCTTCCAAGGAATAAAAAGAAGCATTTCTAGTATAAATTAATACAATACAAAAATGTATAATGTTTAATTGTGAAATTGTGTTGTACACAATAACAAAAATACAATATATAATAATAAACAATGTTTGGTTCTCAGACAAAAACAATGTTTTAATTTATTGTAATAATTTAATATAAATCATACTCTATTGAAATGACACGTGAAAATGTCCTTTAAACCTTTATTACATATTATAATATATATATATATATATATATATATATATATATATATATATGTTTTGTATTTGTTAAATGAAGACTGCATTTCTCATGTATACCACCAGGAGGAGTACTGCTCCCATTTATAGTTATACTGACACAAAAAAATGCATGTACAAGGCAGAAAGATAGATCTGTCTTATAAGCATGTTGAAGGTATATTATGTACACATTTTATTGAGGCACCGGCATATGTTATGTTAGTTAAGAATAATAATATATATGGTATTTAATGAAAAACTGTAAAACACATTATACTTTACATTAAGATGTGACTTACTGCTTGTGTTAACATTCTGCAGCTCTGATCAATGTCTGAGATTTGAATATGAAAATCTTTTCTTTCTAATAAAAGCATGTACAGTATGTTACTTTAAACGGGGTTTCACAATCTGTCCTCTAAAGGTTGTACAGTGCTATTTCCTTGCTAACAGCAATCTGCTAGCACAATGAAGGATTGCCAGTAGAAAAAAAATGACCACAAGACCAACAAAGACTTGTAAATGTATCACAATATAACTCTGGGGTCCAGAGCTAATTCTGCNCGAATTGATGAAATGCGTGCTTCTGAATTTTACATGAAGGAGAGAGAGAAGCAGTGTTCATAACATGTGGAACGCTACTATACATTCATATTTTATATGGGATGTAGTCATTTTACAGATGATGGATGTCGCCACTAACAGTGACCACATCAGAATGGTGACAGTGGAAATGCCGACATGTTCTTTCTGTCATCCAATTAGTTCATGTATTTTATTCATCTCCTGTATTGTACCTGCTAGTCAGGCAGCTTAAGGTTAATGTGCTGGCTGTACATTAAATAAATAAATAAAGGTTTTAGATTATTTTTGTACTAATCTCCATTGACTGCTATTATATTCCAAATTTCCATTTTGACTGCTACTAACAATTATAAACTAGGGATTGTACTGGCATTTTGTGTCTGTAATTGCAATAGAGCATGTATC
>JABWIB010012149.1:5686-15737 GCA_016617825.1 Platyplectrum ornatum | reverse complement strand
CACGAAAAAACAATCTCAGAATCAGTTGGATACGTTAAAGCATTAAAAAGTTATTACCACATAAAGTGTAACATGTCAAAAGTGTAAAATAGGGCTTGGTCATGAAGGACCAAATAGGCCGTGTCTTAAAGGGGTTAAAGGGTTAGTGTGAATTGAAAAGAATGAAAATTGAAATTGTCCCATCCTTATAAAAAAAANACTAAATTACTTTAGTTTTTTGTTTATTTTTTAGTATAAAGTGAATATATTTGTTTTTATGGAATAAAAATTAGCATTAAAATATAAAGAAGCAGTACTTTAGTATATATATATTTTTTAATTGTAAGAATTGGAATGTTTTAAGTATGTATATTGCATCCCTAATTTTATACTGTGGCTGTATATACAGTACATTTATACTGTACTTAGAAGTCAAATCTGCAGTGAACTGGTATTATTAGTTTTAGTATTAGAAGCAATATACTTTACTGAGTGATATTAAAATAAAAGCATTAGTATCTGAAACCACAAAATAATTAAGTGTAGTTTCCCTGCATCAGCCTCCTTCTGGGGTTTCCAAATTCCTTATTGTTGGGGTGATGTTAAGAATGTAAAGTGTTAAGCAGCTTTGCCATTTAAATCTTATCGGAACTTGGTAAGAAAAGTGGTAAATGATGTATGAAGTGTCCAACACACAAATAAAAATTTTCAATGTATAATGTACAGTAAAATCTTGATTATAATATTAACTTTAGATAGTGTAACCTAAAGACCTTGGAAAGTTTAACTGAAAACATTAAAAATGAAAATACTTTGTTTTTCATCATACATAATTTAAATCTCTCTAGAGTCCATTCCGTTTCTTACATCAGTGCCCAATGTGTCCCTATCTTGAGGTTAGATGAAAGACAGATACCCCAGATGTTAGCGTTCTAAGGATCAAACACTTCTGATTATTAAAAAGTGAAAAGTACCAACATTGTAAGCAAATACAATAGAAGACCAAAAGTGTTGTAGTTCCTAACAATATATTTATGAACAGACAATAATGAAAAAGCATAACAGAAAATACCTGTAAATCTATCATGGAAGTGACAGTATTATCGCATGTGACTTCTTATCTGGAAAAATGTACATATTTGTGGCTTTCCATTTGGAAGATGAAGACAGATTTTAAATATCCATTCAAAAATCCTGGCTAGGTTGTAATATGCTACGACTTTGATGATCTAACCGTTACATTTATGGACATGTGCATTTTCAGTGACTTATTAGTTTAAAGAATTCCAAGATTAGAAGGACTCCAGAGATGACCTCAAACTGGACACAGACCCCATTGCAGTTACTAGGCGGGAGCACTTAGTGTTCTAAAACTCTGAAGATTTGGCAGAGTAGCTTATTTATATGAAGAAACCTATTGTTGGCAGGGAGACCATGAGGTAGTTTACGGATAGCTTCTGCTGAACTTTTAGCACAGTACTAGAAAGTAGTTGCTGTTGATAATTGATTTCATTTCTGTAAAAGTTTTTTCCACACAGAGAACCCCATAAGGAATTATATGGAAGTAGCTTGTTTAGCGTATTAATAGGTTTTTTTTTTAGGACAGAACCTCATAAGAAATTGTGTGCAATCATAAATTGTACGCATTTGGGCACACTCAATTTTAAGTTTGGAGAGATGTGCATGAAAGTTATGTAACATCCTTGAGAGCACATACACACATATTAGAACTTATGTGACCTGTACAAAATTGTATGCATAGTTCCTTAATGCACACATATTGTGAATGTATTATACATTTCTGCTTTAACCAATGGAGTAAGTTATTATTAAAACAAACTAAAGGGGACTATTTCAGACTTGTGATGTGATTAAATATGTGAACAAAATATTTAGTTAAGATATGTTAATTGTGGGACACACTACCCAGATGTCTATGTATTCAGATTGTAATCACTCTCAACAACCGTCCAACTGCCAGGGGCTTATTTAACGTCTCAATGTTCTAAACTGTACAGATGTATACATCTTACTTGTGAACTGTTATACTATGGTGTATAGAGTGAATACTAAATGTTTTAAAATGTACAGGGAAAATCTAGGTTTAAGTATAGAATTGGTATTGAAAAAATATACACTTTCAGCAAATTAATATAGAATAGATTTATTACATGTTTGAGAAATAATAAACATTGGAGCCGATTCAATCCTGTGCGAAAAAAGCCAAATTAAATTGTCCCAATTGAGTTGGCTAAAGCCATTTTTATATATCATTTCACCAATCTGTTGATTCTGCTTAGGCCAAATAAAAGATAGAAGCTACTTATATGTAGCAATCCCTACTGTGTATTCTATTGTTACCCATTGAAAGTAATTATGTACTTTAATTGTCAATACCAGTGGTATATGGGTATAACATTGATTTATCGCACAGTTTTTCCACTCAACACTTCTTCTAGTCTTCGAGAGATGAAGTTGTTAATCTGGGTAATGTGGAGATGGGTGTGGATTGATGTGTTTACTGCAAACATTCCTTTTTTTTAACAGGTCTTTAACAGACAATAGAGGGCTCCTACCATAGGCTGGCTGGCGAACTTTGACCCGGGCCCACAAAAAAACAATGAAAATTAAAATCCAATAAAGTTNGGTAAATGTCAAGGAGGCTTGAGAAAGTCATTTAGACGAAACGCGTCGCCTGTGTCTACAAGGTGTATTTATTACGGAGTGCCTTTTTTATTCTTTGAGACTATATTTATGGGACTTTACACCATCTAGTTGTTAATAATCCATCGGGCTGTCTGTGAGACGGTGATTTGCAGGAGTGGACACCTTGCTGCAGCCCTGTCACTGCACGTGGAGTAATCTTGTTGCGGATTCTACAACGAGCAGGATTATTGAACCCTCCCGAGTGTGTCTGATTGTATGGACTATGCAGTATTCAGGATCCATCTTCACAGCAATGTGGTAATATTCATTATTTCATTGAAAGTTGATACCATCTGAACTATCGGAAATATACTTGATACCCGTGTTACATCTATTTGGGTACATTGAATCACCGAGATCTAACTGCAAGTCATGGCTGATCAGTAAGAGGAGGGAGGCGTGCTGCAGCCTGAGTGTTCCCCTTGCATCTTCTCTGGCTCTTTTCATCATTTAATCATCACATTAAACAGAGGATTTATCGGGGACAAACATTTATATAAATNACCATTTATTTACAAGAATTGAGGATTGTCGCTATTATAATACCATCATCTACAAATTCTTTACATCCATAAGACGTCCATATCTGAACGGACCCTTTGATGATTTGACTCAAGCCGAGGAGGATATTTTTCAACCAGTCCTTAATCATACCAAAAAGTTGAATACAATCCCCTCCGGAGCCAGCCACTCTGTTTAGAGGATACAAAACCATCTACTTATGGTGAGATCTAAACGATTATTCCGTATATTGTTTATCTATTTAATATATACACCATATATACAGTTTTATATGTATTTTATATTGTATTTTTAATTATTTTTTAGTCATTAAGTATTTAGATATGTGTTTAGGACTTAATAAAATTGTATGTTTTTTTGGATAAATCGCTTTGGTACATTATTTCATCCATTCTGAATTTAAATTAATTAGCGCATGAAAAAACTTTCTCTTTTTTTGGTTTATTACCTATTTCTAGGGGATCTGAAACCTCTAGCTTTTATGTGGCTCTTTAATTTATCCAAATAAGCGCTGTTATAGGGTTAGGTTAATACTTTCCCTTTGTTGTGGTGATTGGTAAATGTCAAGCCTAAACAGAAAGTTTAAAGTCACTTATAGTTCACGTTTGTGTGTATAAGTTCATATCACCAGGTCTTTAGGACCGTGTTTTCCCTCTGTTATATATGATCCCAGTCTTATAGGCTGGAGTCAAATTTTTCTGTATGTACACTCATAAATAAATAAACATGAAACAAATGGGGTGCCTGTGTCTTCTTTCGCTTATACTATTATACTGGTGTCAATGGGCACATTCTCTCAGCTTAATAGTCATCTGATAAATTTTTATGGATTAGTGAAATACATAAAAGATAAGATTAGATGGCAACTCTCACTGNCTTGAAATTGCACATACTTTCAATTAGATTTTTTTAAATACTTTAAAGCAATGGTGCAAATTTAGAAGTGGTGGTATGGACATTCAGAAGAGACGGTATGGAAACATAGAAAATATTTGAAGTCAATGGAGATTTTAAAGTTTTCCATTACATCAGTGGGAGAAGTGTCGGTATGGCATACACCTGTACACACCCCCACTTCAAGCCCTGCTTTAATTTATATACAGTGCCTCAAAATGTAATATATTTTGGAAAGTTACTATGAAAAGTGTATTTAAAAGTCACTATAAATGTATTAGACTGGGTTTTAGGATCTTTAATGTGTTCTTTGATGTCCTAATATGCAGCCAGTTTTATTACAAAAAGACTAATAAATAAATGGGAATTTTACTTATTCTAGCTANTTTGTGAAATTGCCTTATTTATTGTATCATATTATTCCTTTGCAGTATAGAATAAGAAATTGCATTTCATACATATGAAAGCGCTTTAATGCGTTAATTCTGCTAAGTGGTAATTCTAGTGCTCACACTAAAATTTTTAACCCCCTGATGCTGATTGGTTGTTATGGGCAACATCCNCACTTTTCAGTCTCACTGCAATCTCACTGCTTAGTAAATATAACCTCATAACTTTTATCTGTTTTCAGACAAAAGGGCAGTGGGAACAAGCACTGTGCATGCTCACAATAGAAGCAAGTGCATGGGTTGAATGCTCTTGCTCACCAGTGGCGTAACGATAGAGGGTGCAGGTGGTTCAGCAGCTATGGGGCCTGTATCCTACCGGGGCCCGGCCCCTGATCCAAAATTTTTTAAATTCTTTGTTCTGGCTCCCACCTGCTGCTGGAATGTTTTATATATATATATATATATATATATATATATATATATATATATATATATATATACATATATATATATATATATATATAACAAGAGAGGGCATGTTCTTCTGAAATGTCGGTCTGTTTTATGAATAAAATGTGTAGTGCATTGCAAGGCCAGAAGTGCCGCTGTTCATGCTCAATCACATTCAGGTTAAGGTCCCTGATGGTCAGCCTGTGACACTCCAGATGCTGTCAAACTACAAGTCCCATGATACTTTGCCAGGAGTTTGGAATGCATCTTTAGCACGAGCTGGCAAAGCATGATGGGACTTGTAGTTCGAGAACATCTGGAGTGTCACAGGTTGACCATCAGGGGGTTAGGTGATTGACTTGTCCATTGCATAACATTCCACTTTTTTTTTTAGTCAGAACTGTTATAGCTTTTGTTCATAGCTGCAGTATTCATACTAATATATGTTTAATTCACTACATGTGTGACATTCATCCACACATGCCCTGAAGAGAAAAGTTGCAGCTCCTCCACTTCCCTAAATCCATTCTTCTCCAGCAAGAACTGAACTTCCTAGAGCCTGCAGCTTTCTCTTCCTCAACCCCCTCCTGGCCGCCATCTCCAACATGTCCTGTCTCCCTCTATAACAATGTTCCCTCCTCCCCCCGCAACACAATCTGCCCTCCATCCAACTTTTAACACCAACCCCAAGTGTGGCACTCTCCTCTTACCGGACTCCTCAAAAATGCTCCAGCGCTGCTGAGTGCCTCTGGAAGATGACCTGCTTTCTTTCTGACTTTCTCCACTTCAAGTTTATGCTCTCTGCCCTCATTAAATGTAGCTTTCCAGTAAGTCAGTTATCTCCCCTACAATCCATATTAAGACTCATCTTCCTGACCTGTCGGATCACTTTTACCTCCCTGCTCTAAATTCTACAATGGTTTCATATTCCCTTCATAATTTTCTTCAAACTTCTCAGCACATTTTATCCTTTTCCTCTGCTCTCTACCTCTCTTCGCACATCTCAGTCTACATACCATCCCATTCACTCAGCTCTGCTAACCACCACCAGCTAACTGAACACCACCTCTCACACACGTATCGTGGACTTCACCCGAGTGCTCCTCTACCGGAATGGCCTACCCAAACCTGTTCGGCTATCTACCACTTTCCAACCCTCTAAGCGCTCATTAAAAACCCATTTCTTCAGATTGACCTACCACATAATCTATCTACCATCCCCCTCATCATCCAAATGCTTTCTGTACTGACCACCCATCCCTTTACATGTAAGCTCTCATGACCAGGGACCCCCACCCTCCTGTTTTCTACCTCAGTCTGCACACATCTCCTCCCTCTGTATTTCTCCATTGTTTATATATTATACACTTCCAATCCCTCTTAGATATTACTCTGTACCCTCATGCTCTTTATGTATTCCATGTTTCTTATTGTATGCTATGCATTGTACCTTCATGCTATATATGCTTTGCATGTTTATTATTGTATACCATTATCGTATACCCCATTCTATGTATGTGCAGAAACCTTGTGTTGCCTTAAACAATATTAATAATAATAATAATGTTAAAAATAATAATAATATCTAAAAGAACTACAAAGGAGGTAAGCATGACATCAAAGGCTAATGAATGTGAAGAGGGTTACAAACAAAATGCTTCTTGAATAATTAGTATTATTGTATCCTTCATTTATGAGTCCCCACACATTTTAAAAAATTCATAGAGTCCCTAGTCAACATGATCGAAAAAACATAATTATGACAATAGCTAAAGTAATCACTAATTTCTCCATTTCTGAGTAAGTGTTTCAATTTATATAAAATGTTTCCTTACATGATGAATAGAGCACAGAGTTGGTACGTCTGGTTGTCACCTCCAGCATTTGGTATTTTAACTAATACCTAAAGTTTCTGAATAACTATTTCATGAAAAATGAATGCTTAACTGCTGAAAAGCAATAGATTTCACCATCATAAACATGTAGGCCAAATAACTATGCATATGTGTAAACGAGCACAACTTATTTTGAAAACAAATACTGCAATAAGAAATATTACAGAAGCAATATTTGAATATGTAAACATGTTTAAATAACTGATTAAAATAACCCAGAGTGAGATTACCCAAAAACTTTAAAGTCAAATTATAGGTTTCCAATTATATATAATTGTAAAGTCTCTGAAGTTCTCCCAGTTCCTTACATCAATGATCAATGTTTCCCTAGCCAATATTTTCACAAAAGACAGATACTGCAGATGTTCAACTTTAAAGTTTATAATCCAACAACTAATTCTGGAAAGCGTCATGCTATTAACAAATATGGAAGGTGTATCTATCAATGTGAATATTATTTTTTTTTCATTATATGAAATGAAAGTACATATACTTATGTATAATTTTGCAACCCAGTGTGTCTCCTTCATAATTGAAAAAAAAACAAATCAAACAACTAAATGCCAATTCAAGAATGTACAGTTTCTCTGTANCAATACAATTAGTAACTCCTTTTCCTAAATAAATTCAGTCTAAACTTTCCAAGCCTTCACTAGCAATGCATAGTTACTTTTCAAATGAGGCTTTCAGATTTGAATACTTAACAAATACTTACACAAAGAAAGCCTTGAATTTAATTTACAACATAAACTAGTTGGATGATTGGTAGAGAGTTGCTAACATCACAATATCACTTAACGTTCCTGTCAGGCTGGAATCCAAGAAGAAAGGACCTTGAACTCGCTGGGTGACTAGTTGAAATTGCTAAATCCATCTGACTCTGCCCCTTCCTTAAACCAATCAGAAGCTAAGATAAGTGGTATTACTGATATCTGCCTGTCCAGCAAGTTTAATCAAATAAATTAGCCCTGTGTTTCTCTTGTTTCTCTTACAGTGCGTTATAGTAATATAAATATAGTGTTTTGATTTGAACATTCACAACCAAATTGTATTAAAATGCATAACACTCAAAATTAACTAAATGAGAGTTGCTAGGATATTTTAAGCTCTGTGTCTATTGATTTTCTGTATATTGTTAAGATTTATATTTGTCAAAGATTTGTTATATAAAAAACAGCATTTGTTTTTTTTTTCCTCATCAAGATAAAGAAAAACCTATGATTAAAAAAACAAAATCCAAACTTTAAAATATTATTTAACAAAAGAGGGTTTATTTTCCCCAAATCATACCCTGTTCACATTTTATGAAAAAGCCTGCTCCAGTAAAAAAGCCAGCCAGGTTTTTCAAGGCTGGTTATGTGAATGGGGTATCAGTAATGTCCCTGCTAACCCTGTAAATAAACCTGAATTTTACCAATTTAATAAGCAATTAGATAACTTAGGGCCAGATTCAGATTTGATATAACTTACACTCATGGGCAAAACCATGTTATATTGCAGGGTACATAAAATGAATGTTAGTGTTTGCATGCAGGGACAATACTTTATTTTTGCATTTTGCGCACAGATACTGACTAGTGTTACTGTTACAGTTATTAGACTTGTTCTAGNAAACATCTGCCCAGAGTACCCTTTAGTAAAATAAAAAAATGAAAAAAAAATTGTTTATTATTTTTTAAAATATTTTTTAAAATAATATTTGTATTATTTTTTATTATTTATATTATTTTTTTATTATTGCTTTAAATATTGTTTTTGGAAGTTTTTACATTTAATTTGTATTATTTTTATATGCTTGTTTTAAATGTATTTTTATGTTTTTATTTTATTATTAGAATATGAAAAGTTTTTAATGGTTTATGTCATTTTTCATCTTTCATTTTTTTCAATATTTTTTACTTTTCATAATAGGTTTTGTTATTATTTTTTTTTTACTTTCCTTTATGTTTTATTTCATTTGGTGTGAAAAAAATATATATATATACTGATTGCATTTAATTCAATTTACCTCCCCTGCAATTCAACATGATTTTGCCCATGAGTGTGTAAATCTGAATCTGGCCTTTACTCTTTGTACTAGGGGTCACATGTTGTTGAACATTCCCTATTACTGAAAGCCATAAGGATGTTTAAAGTATTGCAGCAGTGAAATAGAACTTTTGGTAATGCTAGAATTCTCAGCTCCAACATTGAGAAAATGCACCTCTTCACTTAAACCCCATAAACCCCAAAATTAATTAGGATAAAAGGCCAGCATAAAAATAAGCAGACTCAATGTCTGCTTCTAGCAATGCCCATCTGAACCCCATCTCCTGCCATTATGCAAATTCTTACAATATATTAAATTGACACTTTGGAATATTCAATGAAAACCTATAATTCTCCAGCATTAAAATGTTTATATGAATAATTTTGTTGTCTCTGATTCGTTACTTTTACAAATATGAAATGTTTTGCCTACTTGTACATTGCTTCTTCTTTTTGGATGTATTTTAACAGTAATAAAAAGCTTTGGCTGCTCATAAAAGTTGAATATTTTCCTTTACAACGGTTGCTGGACTCTTTGTTTTAATTCACGCAATAAATAAATAAATGATATTATTAACTTATAGCTAACAACTGCCATTTGTAAGATTTACAATGTTCGAGTCTTGTTTTTACAAACTGCAAGTTAAAGTCTCCCACTATGTAAATGAAACACACATTGTTCCAAAAGTTAAATGTCTTTGTACTTTAGAGTACAAAGGAAAACACACCAGGGGATGACTCTGCCTCCTCATTTTGGAATTTAGTATTCCTGGAGGACCTAAACTATTATCCTGGTACCCAACTCAAACAATGTCAGCCTCAAAAACAGCCCTTAAGGTTAGTTGCTCAACGCAGTTTAGGATCAGTTTGTCACGCATCTCACACGTTGAAAGCAAACTGCCAACTTGTATTTAATCTGATTTTGAAATCTTTCCATATAACTAAAAAAAAACATATTATAATGACTAAATGTATGTTTTACAAATAAAATGAGCCAACACTGCTACATAGAAACATAGAAAGTGACGGCAGATAAGAGCTACATGGCCCATCCAGTCTGCCCAGTTGTGTATTTAAAACTATACCAACCCAAATTTATTCTATATTTTGTTTGACAATACCCTTATATTTATCCCAAGCATGCTTAAACTGTTCTGTAGTATTAGCCTCCACCACTTCTGATGGGAG
>JABWIB010012146.1:11493-21786 GCA_016617825.1 Platyplectrum ornatum | reverse complement strand
TAGATATGAGATAGATAGATAGATAGATAGATAGATAGATAGATATGTGATAGATATGAGATAGATAGATAGATAGATAGATAGATAGATAGATAGATAGATTATTTTTCGTGGGACCCTTTAATTTATTGCCTAGGGCCTAGCAAAACCATGGGCCATCTCTGAGAGAGGGACTGCGAGGGACATTGAGGGAGGGGCAGCGAGAGAGGGAGATGAAACTGATTAATCAGTCAAACACAGTACCCAGCCGCCGGCACCATTAAACATGACCTTCTTCATCATGAGCTGAGCCATATCATGATACTAAAGATGAATCAGTGATTCACATTTTTGTTATATTTTGATTTGTTCTGAACAGGTAAAGTCTAATGTCCAGTCTACATCTGGTCCATGTCACAATACAGAGAATTATAGCAAATTCCAGTATCAAGTATCAAGCCATGTAAAGCGTGATTGGCACATTACACAATGTAGTATAGATCTATCCTTGTGTTATTTACATTCAGATACACAAGACAAATGGGAAAATGTGTATGTATTTATTTATGTTAATAAATCGGTCTATATGAACCAACAAGACATCACTTGATCCTGTGCGAGAAGAGTTGAAGATGAAGGGGCTGATCCAGAATTGCACTTCCACATTTTTTAGGTGCAAGTATAGACCTGAGTAAAGCCATGTTGCAATGTGTGGGGTGCATATTAGTTTTTATCATTTTGCATGCAGGGTCAATCCTTTGCATTTGCACAAAGGATTCACATAATGTTTTGCTTTATGTTTAATCTCTAAATTAGAGTTGAGCTAGGAAACTTCACACTTCAGCTCTAATTCTGTTTTCATAGTTTATACTTGCCTCTCCGCAGTTCAATGTTTGGTTCTGCCCAGGTCTACACATGCACCTGTTTTGCCCTTACTCCCAAACTCTGGATCAGCCCCGAAATAGTTTTTGGTGTAAGAGCAGCAGTGCAGCACAAGTGGAAAACTAGTACAAACTGTAACTAAAAAAAGGAAAGTAACTCCTCATCCCAATGTGTTCTGTACTGTCCACCCGTCCTGCTTAGCATGTTAACCCCATCCTCCTGTCACCTCCTCTACCTGGCCCCATATCCCCTCTTCTATTTCTCCTGAAGCTATCTCCGCCCTTCTTAATCGATCTTACTTTCTTCATTCTTCATTTTCATGTTCATGTTCTCCATTTCACACTCTGCTATGCTGTACTCTACTCACTATGGGCCAGATTCAGCTTTTCACTCTCATGACTTGCAAAAATAAAATATTCTCCCTGCATGCAAACACCAACATTCATTTTACCTCCCCTGCAATTCAACATGGTTTTACCCATGAGAGTATAACTCATGAGTGTAAGTCAATCCAGCCCTATGGGCCAGATTCAGATCTTTAGACACTCATGACTTAAGCTGGGGATACATTATAAGATCGTCTCATTTTCAAAAAAATCGTTCAGTGTATGTGAAAGATTTCAAACGATCGGCCGATATCGTTCAAAAACGGTCGTCAAATGATTTTTTTATTTTTATGTACAATCTTAAATCATAATTCTGCCATTAAGAACCACTTTATAAGCATAAACGAAACAATATTTAAAAAAAAAATCGTTTGGAAGTACTATTTTGCATAATTTGGTTTTTTTTTATCCTACATTTATTGTATAGTGTATGGTGGCTTCCAATTCCTTTAAAAAAAATCTTTAAATTTTCATGCAATTTACCTCCCCTGCAATTCATCATGGTTTTACCCACTCTGGAAAAATCTTTCGATTGGAACAATTTATCTTAATATCTCTGAGTGTGTGATTTACTTTTGATCACATCNGGGCACAAGTGTAGAGCAGAGTCATCGATTTTTGGTGTCTTCCTCCAGGGAAAGGTGACGGGCATTATTATGCTTCATGTAATCACTTCCTCTCTTTCATAGTAAAGATCGGGGCTGGAGGAAGTAATTTCCCCGACTCTCCCCAGATACCGGGAGATATGTCTGAAAGGTGGGAATCTCCTGAAATTTCAGGAAAGTCGTGAACCCTGGTGTAGAGGGATCTTCCTCTTCCTGTACTGCTGCAAACGCATAAGTGGCCATGTTTCTATATGCTTCCACCAGAAATACAGTACTGCACCAGCTCAGGACTGGCGATCCTGTCTCATGGGGGAGATAGTTCTTCAGCAAAAGCCCCTATACACTGTTAAATCTCAGCCTTACTCTAACACATCTGACAACTGTACTGTGTTTAATATTTACATTTCTGCAAATAAAAAAAAATAGAGAAAATAGAATTTTATATGTTATTCTGTTTGGGATCTTTAATGTTGCAAAATGTTTGATATTTTCGCTATATTTAAGGTGCTTTATTGTACTACCTATCCAGTACAGCGGATATCTGTGCATCATGTCTCTGGATGGAGTCCTGAGTAATGAATGGCATGTGATGTATTAATGTAGGGAGGACATTACGCTCAGCATTAGAAACGCCATGAACAATCTATTAGACCAGGGGTGGGCAACCTGCGGCCCTCCAGGTGTTGTCAAACTANAAGTCCCAGCATGCTTTGCTTGGTATCAACTATGTCTGTGCAGCTAAAGCATGCTGGGATTTGTAGTTTTACAACACCTGGAGGGCCACAGGTTGCCCACCCCTGTATTAGACGGACAATTATATTCTGAATTGTTCAGTTTTTTGCCATATTGTGCTTGTTAAAAGCAGGTAAAAGGCACAAATGGAATTGTGGTCATATATGTGTTATGTATCATAAGAGAAAGCACAGCGTTGCATATGGATTGTAATTGATAAAATCACTAGATCCCTATACTAGGGAAATGTTCACTGTCTGCCTATAGAATGTGCATTGTGTAAACAAATACTTTCTTTATTGACAAAATGTTGGATTCCTCTACACCAGGGGTAGGCAATCTGTGGCTCTCCATGTGTTGTCGAACTACAAGTCCCAGCATATGTCTGCAGTTAAAGTATGCTGGGACTTGTAGTTCTACATAAAGTAGGTGGTATACTGGGGGTAAAGTAATCCTCTAGGTCAGGGGTAGGCATCCTGCGGCTCTCCAGGTGTTGTCACACTACAAGTCCCAGCATGTGAAGCACCATACCTCTAACTCATTTGTGTGTGTGTCATTATCCTGACCATGTTTACTGCAGAACAAAAGAAAACAACACTCCCATAAACACCCGGCATACACGTAGCGCGAGGCCCTTAGATTTAAACGTCTGATTTAATAAAATAGTATGTCAGTAATAAAGTATTATGCCAGTCAGCTGCCGCGTTGGGTTCCAAAAAATGATTGTTCCAGCAATATTTGTCTCAATAATATCACTAGCGAGCAGTTTAAAGGAACTGGGTCAACGTCTAGAAATACGAGAGAAATGCTTTTCTCCTCACAGTGGTTTGGCTGACAGACTTGTTAGTGTCAAAAAAGAAAGGACTTTTCCAGGTCACAGACAGAAGAACATCATGTATATAAACCAATCACATACATACCTCCCAAGTGTCCCCATTTCAGCGGGACAGTCCCGCTTTTGGGTGACTGTCCCGCCTGCCTCCTACTAGTTTGTCCTGGTTGTCCCGGTTAGGGGACAAACTGCATTTTGTTAATGACATGAATAATAAATATATATTTACCGGTCGCAGTGGTAAAAAGGGGTGAGGCTAAGGTGGAATGGGGGCGGGGCTTGGGCAGGACTGGGGGGGGGGGGCTATTTGTCCCGCTGTCGCGACCCGAAATATTGGGAGGTATGCACATAGCACATTCTCACATGTCTCCCATAACCCAGCATCCTCACTGGCTCAATGTAAACTGCTCTTTATAAAACTCATATGTCTATGGACCAGAATCAGACTTTAGACACTACTGACTTACTCACAACTTACTCAAGAGTGGGTAAAACTTGCAGGGGAGGTAAAATGACTGTCAGTGTGTGCATGCAGGGAGAATACTTTATTGTTGCATGTTGCACACAGATACTGACCAGCGTTACTGTTACACTGTTATTACACTTGGGCTTGGGAATTTCTCAACTCTAATACTGATTGCAACTAATGAAATTTAACTCCCCTGCAATTCAACATGGTTTTGCCCACTCTTGAGGAAGTCAATAGTACCTAAAGTATGAATCTGGTCCTATGCGGTTGCAACATGTTTAAATGTTCTATCAAATTCAGTGGGGCTGGTACAGAATTAGGAGTATCCATCACATAAAAGGTGCCAAGTAGCACCTGGACAAACCATACTACAAGGTAAGTGGTGAAAATATTTTAGTTGAAGTAGATTTACTTTTACTCAGATTACAGGGATGATCCAGAGCTTGGGAGTAAAAGCTAAACAGGTACAAATATAGTCCTTGGAAAAAACAAAATTTTAACTGCAGGGGAGGCAAGTATCAGAATTAGAGTTCAGAGGTAAAGGTTCCTCGCTCAAGTCTAATTTACAGATAAAGCATAAAGCTATGCAGCTTGTGAGATCTTTGTGTAGAAGCAAAATGGTTTCTCCACATGCAATAGAATTACACCGGATTTGCACCCTTTACATTGCAATACAGTTTTTCTCAATACTTGCACCTAAAAAACGTGTAAATGCAATTTTGGAAATAGCCCCTTAGAGTTAAATCATGAACTTCACGTCTGCAAATTTTTCAGTCCTTCCCTCCACTTCATCCAACCGGTAGTTCAATAGGATTTCCTGAGGTGCACAGTTACTCCTTTTTCTGCTGTTGCTCCTAACTCTATAACAATCTGTGGCCACTAGAACTTTTCATGTATTCAGTGGCACAAAGGACACATTATTGTTATCAACCAAAACTAAAATACTATTCATCCATTGCCAAACTCATATGAAATGACAGCGTAGCTGGTCTTCACACAGTCTGATCATCTTTCACTCCAGTATTTAGGAGTTATTTTATATCTGCAATTAATTCGCTAAACCATAGCGCCTCTACCACATTGCAGGACAGATCCAGGGTTTGGGAGTAAGGGTAAAACAGGTGCAAGTGTAGACCTGGACAAAACCAAACACTGAACTGCAGGGGAGGCAAGTGTAAACTGTGAAAACACAATTAGAGTTGATAGGTGAAGTTTCATAGATCAACTCTAATTGACAAATTAAACGCATGTGAAAAAATTTATTTGTACCCCTCATATTATAACATGATTTTGCTCAGCTTTACACTTGCACCTAAACAAAGGTGTATGTGCAACTCAGCCCCTACATGTTCAGATCATCATTACGATTGCCTGATCTGAAATCATTGCATGATGTGCAATGTACTACGCATAACAGAAGATCACAGCATTAAAAAAGTTTAAATAATAAACATTTTAAGAATATTATTAAAAACCAATCAAGACACAATATAGCTACAGTGTAATTCTCACTCAGACAGTAGACCATGCAATGCACTAATTGCATCTACTATGGCAATGCTGCATGTCTTATTGAGGGATCTGACAGATAGAGACAGAAAGAATAGAGATCTCACACAAGTGGCAAACAGTCATAAATAATATATGCAAACCTCGTGGGTGGTTTATATGAGAATTCTGAGGAATTATTTTAAGTCAACCGAGAAGACAATAAAACAACAATAATGAGCATCAATAAAGCCATCATCCCACCATCCTCAAAAATGTCACTATTCTATATGCATCAACGTCACCTTCCATCCGCAGATCCTGCCTCCCAGAGTTCTGCTCCTTAGAAGTGGGAGTTGGGAGAGTTACTTCCATTGTGAGAGTTATGAGCCAGTTTAGTAACTAGGAGAAGAATTGGGCGACTTCACTTGTACAATTTGCTGGTTTGTTCTCCTAACAAGAAAACNATCGATTACTTTATAGAGGGAGAGCTCTGAGAACAGCAGGAAAAACATTCGTGTTCTTATAAGACCCGAGAAAGTCATCTTCCCAGCTCTAATTCTGTACAGTTGGGTGAGTAAAGTAATCAGTCAAGTAGAGAAAATAGGAATGAGACTGTGTGAGCAGGAGAAGGTTAGAAATGGCAGATAAAGGGATGGAGATCATAGGAGAGGGGGAGGAAAGACAGTTCTAAGGTTAGAAATTGGAAAGATAGAGAGAGAGAGAGAAGAAAGAGAGAGAGGTAGAGAGAGGGGGAGAGAGGGGGAGAAAGAGGAAGAGAGGGCGGAAATAGAGAGAGGGGGCGAGAGGGGGTAGGGAGATAGAGAGAGGGGGGAGAGGAGGAGAGGGAGATAGAGAGGGAGAGAGAGGGGGAAATAGAGAAGAAGAGAGAGGGAGGGAGAGAGAGAGGGGGGAAATAGAGAGATAGAGAGAAGGAGGAGAGAGAGGGAGAGAGAGAGGGAAATAGAGAGAGAGAGAAGGAGGAGAGAGGGAGAGAGAAGGAGAGATGTATGACAGAGAAGCAGTGATTAAAAGCTAAAAAAAGTCAGAAAGAAAGTTAGAGAGAGTAGAGAGAGCGAATAGAGAGAGAAAAGAGAGAAGAGAGAGAAGAGAGAGAGAGAACACTCACTATAATGAAATAGGAAGAGGGGAAAGCAGATAAATGATTAGTGAGAGGAGGAAGACAGAGATAAGAGATAACAAGTCATATATTTCCTCTGCTTACCATGTAACCACATTACTGTCTGTGTACTGCCTTTCTATTCATTACTGCAGTCTGGATGAGTAATTACATGTTTGTCATCCTTCTGTACCCTAAATATTTAAGTAATTGTATCTTTTGTTTACCAAATAAATTAGAACATAATGAACACATGCCTAAGCTTAGGGAATCCACGTATGTGCTATTCTATATTTTCCTTTGTGTATTTTTAGCTTAGTACTTTCCTGTTAGATGTCAGGACAGCCTTGTTCCTGATCTGAGACATGCACTACAGTGTCAGGCTGCATTACTTTACTGACCTCCCTGATTTCTCCTAACCTTCCATACCACACTCTATATCAGCTGCTGCTATGATAAAATATTGTCTTATTATATCATACATAGGTGCAGAGCTAAACTAAGGTCATTCCAATACTGTAAACATGAATGACCTTTCTAACACATCACATTGGAACTTAACACACACAAAGCAGCCTGTCTCCCATGGGTATAGATAATACCAATATACAGAACTATAGCCACATACACGAGTTACCTGTGTAGTGGGGAGTGTATAAATCAGTATGCCTCTATATTATTTCATAACCAGGGATATGATGCATGTGATGTGATGAGAACACTGTGCAGCACACAATCTACACCTACACTTTTTATTGGTTGCCATAGAACTACAAACCCTCACCACATCACTGAACAGACTGTCCAGACATGCTGGGGATTGTAGTTCAACCACAATAGCTGCCTGGCCAATAGCAGCATATTACTGTCTATCTAATCCCAATACCAGCATACCCATACTGCACTGATTGACAGTGAGAGAGTAAGAGAGACCGAGAGGAGAGAGAGAGAGAGAGAGAGAGAGAGAGAGACAGAGAGAGAGAGACAGAGAGAGAGAGACAGAGAGAGAGAGACAGAGAGAGAGAGACAGAGAGAGAGAGACAGAAGGGGCAGAGAGAAGAGAGGGAGGATAGAGAGATGAGAAAAACAGAGAGCGTGAAGAAGAGAGAAAGAGACAGAGAGAAAGAACAATACAGAGATGAGAGAGAGAACGACAGAGACAGAGAGGAGAGAGAGGGGAGAAAGACAATTGGAAAGAGAATGGATGAGATCGAAAGAGAGAGAGAGAGAGAGAGAGAGAGAGAGAGAGAGAGAAGGGAAGGTGAAAGGGAAGGAGAGAGAAAGACACAGAAAGAGAGACAGAGAGAAGAGAGAGACAGACAGACAGACAGAGAGAGAGAGAGAGAGAGAGAGAGAGAGAATGAGAAAGCCGGAGAGAAAGAGAAGGAAGGAGAGAGACAGAGGAGAGGTATCATCTAGAACATTACATTCAGCAGCCATCTCTCCCCTATGGTTACAGCTGTGTTGGATGTTGTGTATCACACAAGACACATAACGTGGTTGCACTGCAAGGCGAAGTTTATTTGAAATAAACTTGCGAATAGTATTATCACCAGCGAATATTGCGATTTAATACTGTACATTCAGGCCATAATTACATGTCTACATACAATACTGACTGACCTAGTGTGTCTCTTATTAGACAATCGTTTTTCATCTCAGTTATCATAGACAGTTGTGTTGATGCATAGGATGATTCTGGGCTCTTATCGCTTATTGAGACGGGCGATGGGGATCGCGATCCTCCTGCAAATCCCACCACTCCGTCACATCGCAGCTGATGGGAAGAGGGGGAAAGTTACATAATGGCAGCTGTGTACCTCTACCATAGTTACTCAGTGCTGCTCCTAGTATCAGATCGTCAGCCCTCCCTCCACCCCCCGGCTCTGTGCAAATAGTTTCAGAAGACAACTTGAAAATAATCCCACTGTCATCAGTGGCCATGAAAAAATATCCAATATATAAATACAGTCTCTAATATATCACATTGAAGTAATGGCAGCCATTGAACATAGGTCTGATGTATATAGCTACACAATGGAAGTCTCTGTGGGTCCATCCATCCAGTGCCTGAGCCCATCCGATGTACATGGTCAAGGCTTTCAAGGACACAAGCATGGGACATGGGCTTGTGAATGAGAAGAAGGCAGGCAACACACAGGGTCTTCTTTATTGTCTACAGTATTTGCACTTGATGATTTTCTTAAAAGCACTTTGGAAATCTTTATTAAAATAAGCATATATGATAGGGTTAAGGAGAGAGTTCGAGTAGCCCAGCCAGTTGATCACATCGTACAACAAGTGTGGCATATGGCAGGATTCGCAGAAGGGTAACACCAGGGCAACGATGAAGAAGGGCAACCAGCAAAAAATGAAGGTGCCCATTATAATGCCCAAAGTTTTCACCGTCTTCCTCTCCCTGGCCAGGGCCACTTTCCTCTTCGCATCTGCGCTCTTGTCGTTCTTCTTCTCCAGGCAGGCAGGGGATGGGGTGTCACTGGAGTGGTTTGGCAGAGCCAGGTGGTTTTTGGAGTTCATCTGATGGTGGACCTCAATGATCTCCAGGGCAGCCCCATCCTCCCCATGCCTCACTGCCCCATTGACACAAGCGCTGGGCTTGGGCTCCACGCTCCTCTTCCAGTTCTTGCTGGGCTCCCCGTTGCTTTTCCTCTCTATNGTGGCCGGGGAGACTGTCAGACAAGTATCAGCCACTTTCTTCTTCTCAGTTTTCTTCACAGTTTTCCGAATCCTGAACCTGGCTGCTTTGAATATCCTACCATACAATATCAACATGAGGATCAAGGGGATGTAGAACGCACCAAAGGTGGAGTAGATGGTGTAACCAGGGTCTTCACTTATTTTGCAAGCATCAGGGTCAGACCTGTCTTCAGGTGTCCTCCAGCCCAGCATGGGTGGGATGGATATAGAGAAGCCCACTACCCATGTCAGACTAATAAGGATAGCAGCTCGCCTAGGAGTCCGCTTGTTCACGTAGTCTATGGGGTCAGTGATCGCCCAGTATCTGTCCAAAGCTATAGCGCACAGATGGAGAATGGAAGAGGTACAACACAAAACGTCTAAAGAAATGAAAATGTCACAGGTTACCTGTCCAAGAGTCCACTTGTTCAAGACTTGGTAAAGTGCTGCCATGGGTAGCACCAACACTGAGACCATCAGGTCGGTGACTGCCAGGGAGCCTATGAGATAGTTGGCCACAGTCTGCAGGGTCCTTTCCAGGGCTATGGCTGCCACCACACAGGCATTGCCAAAAATGGCACACAGGATCAGGGTCCCCAGAAAGAGAGAGGTGACGATTTGGTAGCTGAGGGCAACCTCCTCGAACTTTGTGCCATTGCCCCTCTGTGAAGTGTAGTCCGAAGAGGTAGTGTTATTAAAAGCATCCATCCCAGAGCTGAGGAGCAGGTAGAAGGGGGTCGGGAGGGGGGGGTCCTGTGCCAGCTCACTTTGGGTCCACTCCAGCTCTGCACCTCTTTAAGTCAGGCATAGTTTCAGGGGTGATGGATACCACTCCAGTCTGCGCTTCTTGCTCCGACGAATCATTGGCGACTGGTGAAGAGTTGAGGAGCTCCTGGACCCTAGGACACATTCATGCAGAGCCTAGCAGATGCCAGCCGTGTCTCTGTGTGTCTGTGCTGCTGGGAATGCAATGCAATCCAGCCACTATCATAATCCACAGCAGCGCTCTGTGGGAGTCTTGTATTGTGTTTTACAGTAGTTCCCTTCATAAGGGAGGCAGGCGGAGCTATGGAGATTGGCACTGGAGTTTGCACTGGGGTGTT
>JABWIB010012145.1:7271-18787 GCA_016617825.1 Platyplectrum ornatum | reverse complement strand
TGGCATGGACCCCTGTGACCTCCAGACATATATAAATTCTTACAGACATTTATTATTTGAGAAACAAAATCCTCCCTGACTGAGCTATAAACCTTTAGATAACAGGTTGACATGGGACTAGATAGTTAAAATACCTCTTCATATAAGTGATTAACAAGTTGAATGTGACTGAATATTGTAAATACACTTGTATATAAGTGATTACCACGACACACACCTTTACATAAGTGATAATCACAACAACACCATTCCCAGTCATCCCATTATTGTATACCCTCCCTAAGATACACAAGTCTCTGGACAAACCTCCTGGCAGACCAATTATTTCGGCCAGTGGCTCGCTCTTTCAACCGGTCTCTAAATATTTGGACTATTTACTACAGCCGGTGATTCAAGCCCAGGACACCTACTTAAAAGATACCACACATTTCCTGAATATCTTGAATAATCAGCAGGACCTTCCCATGGACTGTCTACTGTGTATCATCGACGTGGTGAGTCTATACACCAATATACCACATAATGAAGGCATTTCAGCCACCATTGATTTCATTTCTGACAATCCGTTATTTACTAGCCCGTCACCTGATTTGTTTGCAGAACTGTTAAAACTGGTCCTGTCCTGTAATTATTTTGTTTTTAGTGGTAAATATTACCTACAGAAGCAAGGATGTGCGTTGGGGTCCAATGTGGCCCCATCGTACGCAAATGCTTTTATGTTTAAAGTAGAGAAGGAGATCTTTTTGGACAATATACATTATAGCGGTAACATCTGGTGCTTTAGGAGATATATAGATGATATCTTTATGATATGGTGTGGCTCCCCGGAGTCCTTTGAAGTTATGATGCAAACAGTAAACACTGTACATCCCACTATCAAATTTACCTATAGCTGGAGCAGGGACAGGATTCACTTCCTTGATGTTATGGTGTACAAAGAGCACAATAATTTGGGGACTACTGTTTATGTTAAACCCACTGATAAGAACCTTCCTTTGCACCCTAATAATCATCATTACCTTTTTCCCAAACGGTCAGAATTAAAAGGATTAACAGTGATCCACACAATGCCTCTTTACAAATTAATGAGTGCCTTCGTAAATTGAGAGACAGAGGTTATTCCGATCATTCTCTGTCATTGGCTTATGATAAGATCAATAACACATCTCGCTCTACGCTGTTAGCACAAGTGAAGCGTACAGAGCAACAGGACTGCATCCCTTGGGTGACACAATTTAATCATTTAAGTTTTTTTCACAATAGAGCTGCCAGGTCTCTATGGCCGATTATTACTACGGACCCGACATTGCCATCATTACATAAATCACGCATTTTATCCAGTTACAGACGAGGGAAGAACCTGAGAGACCTGCTGTGCAAAAATAATATCAAAATTCCCACCCTTAACCCCCGTGGACATTTCCTCAGCAGAGGTAAGGGGGTATTTAAATGTACTGGCTGTACTGTTTGCAGATACATGTCCCTTCGCTCTCACTTTCAACATCCGTTTTTCGCTGCAGACCTTCTCGATCCGGCACACCATCACCTGCAATACGCGATTTGTCATTTATGTTATTATNTGTCCATGCAAACTGTTATATGTGGGCAAAACGATCCGGAAAATCAAGGAGAGGATCACGCTGCACCGATCAGCCATCAGNCTGGCACTACAGGACAGAGATAGTGNTCAGCCTGTAGCCAGGCATTGGAAATCGGCTGGGCACAAAATTGAGGACTTAAGATGGACTTGTATAGATCACATACCCGAATTAGAGCGGGGTGGCGATCGTGAGAGGAAGCTGCTCCAGCGAGATTNCTGGTGGATTTTTAGACTTTGCACTCAGACTCCCTCAGGCCTGAATGAACAACTTAACTTAAGCTGTTTCTTATGATACCATACATCATGATGCTAGATTTTTATTTTCATCCGATATTGTTGTTGACTGCATTGAGTTTATTTTGCTATTTGCTGCTGGGGCTGCGTTTATTGTGTTTTTGTGCCTTGTGACAATAATTCTTATGTTTGCTGCCTTTGAGTTCATTCTACCCAATTACAGCTGTTTGGCCGGTCTCCTTGGCAACATAACGTCCAATGACGGCCCGGGTTGATAGGCACACCCACTGGAGGTCTCCCCAGCGTCTGGCAGGGTCACCCCATGGGGTTCAATTCCGGGTCGGAGGCCGTCGTTTGGCGCCTGGAACCGGTAAGGTTACGTTTATTTCTATTTATATAACTGATGCAGAGGATGTGTTTGTTTGCCTTTGCCGTGTATTTTGTTTGTGATTGTAAACCCTGACGAAAATCCCAGATGTGGGATTGAAACGTCGGTGCTAAGCATGTAATTTGTTGCTACTATATTAAAGAAAGCTGCATTATTCTCTCAAGAAGTCTGGTTAGTGACTCCCTCTCACCCTGTTCCTATATATATATATATATATATATATATATAGTCTATTATTTTCTGCATTATTTAATTTCTAGTTTACACATAAATATATGAAGTACACCAAAAAATGAAAATGTATTCATAGTAATTAATTGTAAATCAAGAAAATATGCTATAAATAACAAAATTTGTAGTTTATTAAATGTTATACATAATAATCCCTGGAAATATCAGGATTAAGAATTACAATTCATCAATGTCACTGAAATCGAGAATGTGGAAAACATACATATAAATACTATTGTATTGATTTGTCTAAATTGAGAAATCATAAAAATAGCTTAAACAACAACTACAGAAAATGATAATAAATGAGACAATGCCACTGTTCCAGAAATGTAATGATTTTAAATTAGGAAACAACATTTACACAATATGTTGGTCATTTAACATTTTTAACGGTCTGTCACTTTGTGTAGAAAATTACATATTTGTTTTAATTAAGATTCTGGCTATACATACTTCTGCTAAATTAGCATAGTTTAATGTGTGGAAATGGGGAACAGTTTTAACATGTTATATTAATATAAAGAGAAACCATACACCAAGCTCTTCAATTCAGTGCTTTATTACACTAGTGAATACGTGCAAATATTTTTCCCAATGATAAGTGGACAAACAAGGAGTATTGTAATAGAAAGGGGTATTTGATTATGGTTACTAAATAAGGATAAGGCCCTTTTGTTATATGTGACAATATTATATGTAAAGATTTACATTTCATAATTAATCCATTATAACTAGTGATTGTTATTTATGAGAAAAGGTAAAACATAAAGACATGATGCATACATTATACTGAATAGTTTGGTATAATACATAAGTAACTATAACTTATTAAATAGAATCATAGAGGAAGCAGACATTTGTAAGCTCTTTAACTTACTGAGTGCTGTTCATGGACTGAGTGCTGGGATACTTGGCTGGGATACTTGGTTCAGATGTCCCAATCCTCAGTTACATCATATTAAAGGCTTCTTCACTGAGCCCAAAAAGTAATGTGAATACATTTCCTACCTTTGACCTGGACAAGAACCAAACTAGAAGTATTTTTTGCATTTCTGGATCTGCTTCCCTCTGTCTGCCGTTGGCTAAGCCAGGGTGCTACTAGTAATGTGTGCAATCCTAGCCAAGGACTAGCTACAGTATTGCCGAGAATGTTAAGAGGAAGCTTACTGCTTGCTATGCCGCAAGAGTGTTTGATTATAGGTTTCCAATTTCAGATTAAAACATAATTAATTTAGCACTTTTAGGCTATTTAATACAGCCATTTGTAGGAAACTGAGAAGCTATTATTATACTGCACTCAATTTTATTCTAATATACCCATGTCTGTTTCCTTGACCTATGAAATAAAAAGATATATAGCTTCAGGATTTCAAACTTAGAAGACCATGGTTTTGGAGGTATACTCATATTTGAATTCACCTTAACTTGATCTCAGTAACATTTGTAGTTTGATATAAATAACATTTACTGTTTGGAAATATATTTAAAAGCTTACTTGTGAGCTACTTGTTTTATACATATTCAGTTAAGTTAAGAAGTAGCAACCTTACAATCATTTAATTTCTGATTCTAATTATTGTGCACATAGGGATATTTGGGATTTACCATTTATTTATAATTATGCAGTTACATCATTTTATTATTAACAATAAAATTTAATTTTATTTGTGTATTCAGAAAATAATTTTCAATTTACACAAGAATGGAAATATATCTCATTCCAGCAATGGAAACAGCAAAGCCATACAAGAATCTTATGATTCTTTCAAGTTTCAACACTTAAGATTCCTAATTTGTCTTGGAAACATATCTGTAAATGTCATTTGTGACTTGTCATGTGCTGAATTCTTATTGAGGCCATTGATCAAATATCACATATCATATTGCATATTACACAATAACAAGTTTGAAGCCTTAAGTGGCTAATGCACAGGGAGAAATGAGCTGTATCCATGCTATTTGTGGAAGTGCACTTGGTTTCCTCACAAGGTACAGTATGTGAATAATAGTCCCTACTTTGGAAGAAGGAAGCCAAACCTTTTGTCACAGTTTAAGATCATTCAATCTACTTATTTCATTGTCCGTTATTACTGTACTGTATATGCACTGCATTTTCTGCATCTGCTTGCAGTTCTATAAAAAACTCTTTGAGCTATACAAGATCACAACTAAATAGTTACTGTTTTATTTTTTTTATATATTTTTATAGGGAACGGACATTTATTTTTTTTATTTATTTATTCACAGGTTTTTATATAGCGCCATCAGATTACGCAGCGCTTTACAATTTAACAAGCAATGACTGGGTGGTAACAGACAGAATGGGTGGGGAAGAGGGCCCTGCTCGCAAGCTTACATTCTATAGGATATTGGGGATTGATACAAAGGGGTAAGACATTGAGGAGTAATTTAGGGTTGGGCTGCAGGGAGGGGATGGATCATTTAAGGAGAAGGTTAGAGTTAGACTGTGGGGAGATGCATGGGAGGATGCATCATAAAACAGGAGTGTTAAAGTCAGACTGCAGGAGAGGAAGGTTATTGTGACAATTAAGGTAATGATTAAGAAAAAATCTTACTGACTGTCTGCATCTGGGAGTCAAAGTTGCATTTGCATTCAACAGCTCCTCTGTGCCCAGAAGTTTTTTTTGCATCTCTCTCATTGTCCAATTGATACCATGAAAGGACCTATCAAAATAGGATCATCCGGACCAGCAAACTACGCTCTAGAAATTAGTACTAAAATTATTTATTTAATGAAGAGGCAGATAAAAATATTGATATTGTCTCCTAATTTTAGATTTCTGCACTCTTGGTGGCATCGGCATCTAGCAAATAAGTGAGTATACAAACTATAGCATACCAAATTCCAATTAAATCCAGATTCTGACAGATGAGCTCTGAAATGTGTAAGTATATTTTATAAAATTATTTTTAAAATGTTACGGACTATAAAGTGATTTTCTTTATTAGACCATTGGGACCAATGCAGAAATAAATGTACATACCTCCCAACTGTCCTGATTACAGCGGGACAGACGCCTTTTTGGATGACTGTCCCATTGTCCTGCCTGTCTACCACTTTGTCCAGAAAAGCAGGGCCGAATTTAGTGTTACATGGGCCTGGGGCTGAAAATGATGGAACGGCCCATTGGAGGGGCCAGTGATGTGTGGGTGTGACCACTCTACTAGGGCTGACACTTATATGTCCAGTTTTCGCCCCCCAAAATGTTGGGAGGTATGTACATTTCATCATATATCAAACAACATAAAACCAAAAGGTGACTAGGAAAGAATTACTGACAAAAGAAATGATCAGTATAAAAAGACCAACGCACTGCAACCAGGGCTGCCATCAGGGGGAAATATCATGGACTCCAAACCGAGCGAGGAGGGATGCATACCTCCCAACATTTGCTGGGCAGACAGAGGGACAGACTTGTCCCGCCTCCTGCCCAGAACAAACTCCGCCCCCTGTCCAGGCCAAAATCCGCCTCTTCAGAACCAAAGCCCTACCCCCTTTTCAGCGGCAATTTACTGAAAAAGAAAACACTTTCCTACCAGTTTGTCCCATTAGCGGGACAAACTGGTAGGAGGGATCAACAGCGGGACAGTCACCCATAAGCGGGACTATCCCGACAGTTGGGGGGTATGGGGCCCCCGGGGGAGGGAGAGATAGGTGGAGACTATTTTTGATGGCAGTTTTGACTGCAACACAAGTGAGTTATTTGGAACTTGCCATATAACATCTTATTTGTGACCATACAAAAAGCGTCTATACTTTCCTAACAACCACAGTACATATATATGGTTCAGTAATAAATGGGAATACCATCAATTTATGGATGATGCAAGGCATACAGATTAGCAAACCATTGGTTAGTATAGACACTAGATACATACATCAAAGAGTCAATTCAAACCACGCTCCCCAGCCGCTCCTCTCAATGTAGCATAGGTTCTATAGCCTACACTGAAATAGCAAATAATAAAAACACATCCAAGTGGGTGCTGGAAAAAAGATATACTATTAAAAAAGTTTCTCAAATGATTCAAATCCTATAAGTTCCTGCTTTCAGTATCTCGAAGGCAATCTTCAATAATACGTTGCAGCCCTTAATTTCAATCTTTTCTTTTATTCCAACATTCCTCAAAAAGATTATAAATAAATATGCAATTAAAAACACATAAAATACAATTATCAAAACAATCACCAAAAAACAATTGTTCCTTAATAAAACATGAACGGTATGAGCTCTGCCTCCCAACAGGGAGATAAGACGCACGAATTGTACTCGAATGAAAGATGGAAAAAGTTCAGTCTCTCTTTCCCAGATGTCTGTCCGCGGGCCCAGCAGGGAAGATGAAGGACGTCTCCAGGTGATCGTGTCGGCGTCTCCCTCGGCAGTCTCCGGCTCTCCACACTTAACGCGTTTTGGGAAGGTCCCTTTGGATCTCCGTTCACGTTGGGGCTGTATTTATCTCCATCTTCACTGACGTCATTTCCTCTCGTTACTTTGTGATCCAGAAAAAGTATCCTTTGCTTCCTTGGCGCATATGTAATAAAAGTTTTCCTAAAACCTATACCAAGTTCACATAGTATTTGCTAATATGGTCAATTTAAGTCATTCATATAATCACATCACTATTATGCTGGTACAGAGAGGGCGACTGGTGGTCTCTATTCATTTTCTTAAAGGGATAGTTCCTATTTCCCACATATACAGATTAAATATAGATTAAATACAGATTAAATGCATTAAATACATTTTTCATATTAAAACACTATTTTTTATCTGTTCCTAATCTGCATTAACAAGATAACCGAATGGCCGGGTCAAAATTCGTTTTCTTAAAGAGATAGTGTCTATTTTCCACACACATCGATAAAAACTCTAAACAACATTTTCTATATGAAACGCAGTTCTACTCCTAGTTTTAATTCTCAGGTATATCTAAATCAATAGGAAGGATACCATTTTATTCCCCAGGACAAACTTTCAGAACTCAAGTTGCCTGTATTCTACTCTCACTTAAACATGTACATCTCAATTTCCTTCACGTAACTACGATAATCCCAATTTATGATGATATATTCATCTGATGACACAATATATTAATTAATTAACAAGCATAACTTTAATAAATAAATGATAAATATTCTCTTTTTCATGAGGGATAGTACATTATTTGCCATGATGTCTTTCTATGGAAAAAACAAATTGTTTATATACGTGTCCTTATACATCAAAGTCCAATGTGTATAAAAGTGCCTTAAAATAAGTGCCTTAAATTAAGTGTGCCTAAGAACAAGTGTAATAATCCCATGTGTTAAAACTATAAGTTTAATGGGGTATTTTGAAAACTGCTGCATTTACTAAGGTTAAAAATCCAGAAGTAATACATTTTGAAATCTCTTATGTCCTATTTTTGTAATACAGAATATATAAACTGCTGAATAACTGCACAATATGCAGCAGGACCAGGTGGCAATGCATGCTGTCACTTGTGGTTCCCCAGGTGCCAGCATTCCATGACAGTCAAAAGAATGCTAACTCTTGAAAGTACTACAAGAGCCAGCATGCCCCAGCATTACAGGGAAGCCCGGTCTTGCTGTGAGTGTAGTTCTAACATAGCACAGGAATATTTTTACAGTTTTTGTGTTTTATTACATGTATAGTGTTTTGCCATTTTTATTTCTGTGGTGGTTTGGACATTTACTATCGTCTCTTGAACTCTTTATTAAATTTAGCCCATTGTATTTTGTGCAATTCACAGTTTTCAATTCGCAAACCAAACATGTAAAGGGTATTTTTTACATAAATAAAATAGGAAACTGAGCCTATTTTTCAAACGTAGTTTATTCACATAATGCTGCTATAATTATTACTGTTAACATTTTTAAGTAACTTGATTTAAAAATAACCAGCAGGTGTTCTCTGGCTAGCCCTGGGAATAAACATAATATTTCATGTAAAAGCAGCTAAATATCTTTACATTCCAGAACTCACTGGTTCTTTCATTGCTTTTTATTTTGCTCAACACAATCATTAAAATAACATTTTTCTACTTTTTCTTCCTTCCGCTATTGCATTCTTTGAATTTGTATACTATAAGAATTAACACAAGACCAGTGTTACATATCTTGCCTCCTATTAAAATGGTTTATTGTCCTTTATGCCCACAAAGCTTTAGTGCCATCTCCCAAGAGAAAGCCATCAGCACTAGAGACACTTCAGAGCACAGCAAAGTGCAGAATACAAGAATTATAAAACTGTCATAAATGTCAGAATGCATTGTAATCAGCAGAACAGTAACAGTGCCTGGAAACCAGCCATTTCATCTGAGGAATTCTTTATGGTCTGGTAAATTTCATTAATTTCCAACTAAGTAAGAATGACATTTGCAAAAAGAAAAATAAATAAAACATAACACCATACTTTAACAACATCTATTTTTACTAGTAATACATAACACAAAGTTCATAGTAATCTGGTTTGACCTCTGTGGTTCAATGACATAAAACTTTCTGTATTCTAAATGAAAACTTCCAGACATTTATAACTACATAATTACCGCCTTATTTACAAAAGCAGACAACATTTGTAACTTACAAATAACAATAAGTGAATGTTAGCACTATGTGTACAACATGAAATCCTAAATAATGCAAATAATAATAACGATTATATTTTCTTATTGCTGAAACTTATGTAATGACGTCATCACCGGTGGTCCAAGTGAGATAGTCACATGGTCTGTGTTTCCCCGAGACGCTCTCTCTTTTGCCCCGGGACTGCGGTCACCTTAAAGCGAGACAGGTGGGACTGATAAACCAAAATAAAAAAAAAGAAATACATCAGTATTTTCTATAACAGAATATGAATGTCAGTTGTCACACTTTTCACCATCAAATCTAATTATATAACACTTAACAATGCAGCCTATACACAGCACAAGTTCAGCAGACTCTTGGTTAGGAGTAGCCCCTGAAGTTCCAAAGAGACACACGTTGGCTCACTGGCATATGAATGCATTCATATAAAAACAAGATTTATATTGGGTGTACTCCGCAGTGGTACTTTAGTAATCAGGGAAATCTGTATTCCTAAAGTATATGCACACTGTTGTTACTCAACACTGTCAGTGGTTATAAAGGCCTGGGTATCCCATCACTAAAGTTATTGCTGGCTTCTAATAATGACACAATACAAATAAGGATTAAATCGCACACCCTCCGTCATGTTACCTAGTGGTACTGTAATACCCCAGTTCTTACATCAAGGTTTATTTTCCACATTATCATGGGGTGGTGCTATCATGAGCCTCTATAAATAAACCAAGGAAAAGGAAGAAAAGAAAAGGAGAGGTTCTTTTATAAATTGGATGCACTCTTTTTATGTTATAGTCAACGACGGAAAATATCAAATAAAATATCCAATTTTATTAAATTACCTATTTTAAAATCAACGGAAATTCAGTGTATAGCGAAATATTTAAAAACAGTGAAAGAAAAGTGTACGAAAAAGTAAGATTACATGAATTAAAACAAAAAGTAGGCGGACAATGGCTTGATCAACTTACTTTAGTAAATGATTTTATTGTAAATTTAACCACAGGGTTAGTATACCTCTAATTGTTGCGCAATTCGGGCAAAAAAGTGCATGTGCTATCGTAAACTGTTAGTAATCCTGATGTATCAGTGCAAAGTGCATGTGCTTATATCATGTAAACTTCACTCTCATAATTGTGCAAAATGCATCATTTAAAGTGCTAGTGCCTAAATAGAGAAGAAATCTTCACATGGAATCGCCCTTCCTATCATGTACTCAAAACTGGAAGGATATTGTATTGCACTAGAATTATATATTGCACTGTTATTTCATATTATATTGCACTAAAGTTACATATTGCACTAGCCCGATTACCAACCATCAAGGAGACTGATATTGTAATATAGGGATCTCCTTAATATGTTGTATTTTATTATTGCATAATCCCTACATAGATTGTAATGGAATTATATCCAATACTACACCGTCCCTATATCAATCAATGGGACTAAAGCTCAGGGGATCATTTGCCTCCTGTTTAATAATCTATCTCCTAACTATTATCTTAAAGATCTCATTGGTTGAATTTATTAAAGTGCATGGTGTTTATTATAAATAGAAAATTAAATCAATCAAACATAATTATTAATAAGCCAACGTCCGACTAATGCCGACGCGCGTTTCGCTAGAACATGCTTTCTCAAGGCAAACATGTGTGACTGCACCTAGAACATATTTATAATGTATGTGGGCCAATCATCCCCTTACTTCCACATCACCTGACATTCCCATGTGACTTTTATTTAATCATGTGTTGCATTCCTGCCAATAGTATTGCATAATGATCTACACCCCCTGATGACGGACAGGTCAGCGTTCCTGCTCCCTATCACTTCCGGTCTCCTTAACGTCCCTTGTAAGTGACGTTTTATCAGCAGGCCTATCCGTAGTTTATCTGCAACACAGTGGACCCGGATGATGTCACTTCCGGTATTCGTCTGAGCTTCGATGGACCCTGAAGACGTCACTTCCGGTGCGTCCCTCTATCGCGTTCACCCGACATTCTGTTCGTCTTCACCTCCGCAGACCCGAATGACGTCACTTTCGGTGCGTCCATCTTTTCCTCACCTCAGCTAATCTACGGATACCTTAAAAAAGTGTAGTCACGTGTCCTTGCTCAGCCAATAGTTCGATGTGTGGGAACTGACTCTAACAGTGGGCGCCGCCATATTGGATATTATCAATTATAATAATTAATAAAAAACTCTATTTTCAATTGTTATTGTAATTATCTGTCTCGAACATTACTATTCAAATAAATATTTATGATTTAATTAAATATTGATGATAATACCCAATTGCTTCCTGGCGTGATCTCATTGTTTATCTTCAATAGAAAGGTACATATTCATATTTATATATATATATATATATATATATATATATATATATATATATATATACAGTGTACCTAATGTGTTGTTTGGCATAATACCCATCATTCAGAAAA
>JABWIB010012141.1:0-11797 GCA_016617825.1 Platyplectrum ornatum | reverse complement strand
TTTTTATGTTTTTGAGTGAAAATAGTGTAATAAGTATTTAGGTAAATACAAAATTACTTCAGGGTGACATCAAATCTTGTGTTGCTCCTAAACAAGATGTAAAATTGTGTTTGTAAGTAACACTAGCAATGTTGCACCATATCAGAAAAAACATTCCGCGGCACCCCAATGAGAGCGTCGCGGTATAGAGCAATCAGTGGGGAGAGAGGGAACAGTGGGTAGGGGGGTATAGAGAGGTATAGAGGGAACAGTGGGTAGGGGGGTATAGAGGGAACAGTGAAGAGAGAGGGGTATAGTGGGAATAGTGGGGAGAGAGGGAACAGTGGGGGAAGAGGTATAGAGGGAACAGTGGGTAGGGGGGTATAGAGGGAACAGTGGAGGGAGGGGTATAGAGAGAACAGTGGGGAGAGAAGGGTATAGAGAGAACAGTGGAGAGAGTTGTAGAGAGAAAGAGGGATAAGTGAAACAGTGGGGAGAGGGGTATAGAGGGAGTAGTGGGGATACAGATAGAGAGGGAGTACTGAATAGAGGAACAGAGGGAGCTGTGGAGAGAGAGGGGATTAGGGGAGTGGGGGATAGTGGGAACACTGGGAAGAGGTACAGATGGAGCAGTGTGCATAGAAGTATAGAAGGGGCAGTTGGAAGAGCGGGTGCAGTATGGAGAGTATAGATGTGAACAATGGTGAAAGGGCTATTTTATTGTATTGAATTATATTTATTTATAAATTCATTACGTTATCAGACCATTCTATACACACTGAGCAACATAGTGTATTTTAAAATAAGTCCCATAAACGGATTATGAATTAATTTCGAGTAAAATACACTTTTCTATATCTTGCAGTCATTGCTGAAATGCCAAATGAGTCGGGAACCACAGGAGAACAGGAACCTCCTGAGAACTCTAAAGACCTCATTGAAAAAATGAAGGCATTAGGCCTTGATCCACAAACATGGCTCGAGGTTTTCCAAAAAATCGGGGTGAAAAGCGCCAAGGCTTTGGAGTTCATGGGCGAGGAGGAATACAAATCGGTTGAAGGCCACGCACAATTTTCATGGGAGAAAAAAGCGCTCAAAAAACTTATGAACGTTCAAGATTCCCAGTCGTCTCTGGAAGAAATAAAGGATCAAGAGGCCAAAAAGCAAAAGGCCAAAGAAAAAAATGAATTAAAGGACAAAGAGGCCAAAAAACAAAAGACCAAGGAAGAAAATGAAGTCAAAGCCAAGCACGGGTTGGAGGAAGCCAAAAAACGAACGAGCGAAACAAAAAGGCGTCTCGACGAGAAAAACGAGTCAACTACAATGAAGAAAGCCAAGGATACGAGTGTTGGGTCGTCCCGCCCTTTGCTTGAGTCACTGGCTGGACAGACGGAAAAGTTGATCTCGAAGGACGAGGTACCGCAATCCAGTGTTCATAGTCTATCAGCTGAAGAAATTCTTCTGAACGCATCAGGGGGCCTTGCCTTGGAAGGAATATACTTGATCATGAATCAAGAAGATGCTCTAAGGAAACGTGAGCAGCTCATTGCTGTCCCGAATGGAATCCGCCTCACGGCATCACAGCAGAGCCCTGTGCTTCAACAGAAGGAGTTCTCCTCCTACGTCGCTGAGTCAGCGTTTCGCAAATCCATGGAGAAGTTGGGTTATAGCTTTGCCGCAACCGCAAAAGGCGGCTTCGGAAATTTTCAGGCTGAGGCGAGCTATGGTTCCAAATCCACAAACACCTCTAAACAAAAACAACAGACCCACACCGAGTGTACCTACATTTCTTCAACCAAGTACAACTACATTCCCTTAGCTTCTTGCTACATAAACAAGGAGCTCCTCCGACTTTCCACCCCGGCTCTCAATGAGCTACGGAAAATCGAGGAACTTGATCAACACTGTAACCAAACAGACAAGCCTAATTTATTGAAGGAGCAATATGGCGCTTTCTTTAGTCGATTTGGCTCCCATGCTAACCAAGGGCCCATCCAATTTGGAGGCATATTCTTTTGGATTGCTACCTCTCGAGGGTTCAAACAAGAGAAGATGGAGGAAATGAGAAATAAAACGAATCACATTCTGAACACGTCTTTTCATTTAAGTTACTCTGGACTTTGGTCAGCCTCGGGTGGTGCTGACATTGAAAACTCAGAGGTAAAGAAAACGTTTAATAAAGACGAGACGTCCATTCTTGAGACGGATGTTCAACTTTTTGTGACAAAGACCGGAGGACCTTTGACTGTGGATTCACACAAGGAATGGAAGTCAGGGCTTGAAGCCAATGACAAGACATGGAGCGTAATCGATCGAGGGACCTGCATTACACCGGTGTGGAAAATAATACTATCCAGCCACATGGAGGATTTTAAAAGTGCCTACCAGGTGGCCAAAAATCTAAAACACTTTTACAAAACCATCACCGAGCAACAACACACATGGCAGATGGGAGATAAAATATCCACGGCCATCTATGAAGCCAATCATTTCCTTTCCGAAATACACTCTTGGGATGTTTCCTCTGCAGAGAAACATTTGACGAAATTACTGGATTTCAGGCAACGTCTCAATGAGGAGAGTGGAGACATTAACATGTGGTTGAACGTTTGTCTTCCTGATAAAAAACTACAAGGTTTCTTGTTAAACGTTATGGAATTTTACAAGTGTAACACCAAATCGGACGACAACATGATTCGCTCCCGGTTAAAGCTACTTCTCCAAAATGTTACATACTCCAGTAAAAACGTAGACTCCTATTTTCCCGTACTGATGTGGCTATATCCATCCAAGAAAGAGCAAAATACCAACATCTCAGACTTTTCCATGTTTGCTGGTTTTATGTCCCGCGAAAGAGACAATCTTCTACAATTTTGCTCAAGTGCTGACTCGGAAGAGAGCATTGGAAATGCACGGGTTAAGGCCACAAGAATTCTTAATTCTCACATTAGTTCTTTTTTGAAGACGTTGAGACTCATGGGTCAAGTGGAGGAGGAACTTCTGGTGCTGGTTGCAGCTAGCAATGTGGATTACTCTGTACAAGATAACTATTTCCGACACAGTCTTGACCAGGAAGAGGTCAACTTCATGGTGGGAGAGATGCAGCGTTTGTTTGACGAGTACAAGGATCTCAAAGGCACCCAAGTTTACAGAGCACAAGCTTATATATTGGCAGCAGGACTGAAGGTAGGGGACGAGTGGACTCCTAAGTCCGTTGAGCAGAAAAAGGAATTTTTAAAGTTTATGTTAAAGAAGATGGACTCTATCCTTGAACAGGAAATTCAGAACGCTCTAGAAAAATACAGCCGATTCAACGATTTACAGTCTTTAATTGTGGATTTGAACCATTTAATAAAAGGCACTTATAAAAACGTGGCCAATACAGAAAACGTGGTCAAAGAAATTAAAACGATGTGTCAAGTAACAAACCAGTCACCGCCAAATGAGTCTCAAAGCCAAGAGGCCATGGACACTCAGAGTGAGGGAATGAATCCTAACCAAGACATTAAAAAACTTTTGGAAAAACTAGGTATAGAAAACTACTTCCCTAAACGCATGGGTCGGAAACATTTTCACGTCATCCATGAGTCTATGCCGCATCATACACAAAGAGAAAGTGACCTTCCTCGGCAGTTTATACAGATGTTAATGAAATTAGATTACCGGTTCCGGTACTTGACTTGTAAGAACAATCTTGAAATCAGCAACCTTGAGGACCAATGTCTTCCAGAGGGGGAAATCGGTCAGTTTGATACAATTGAGGACCTACTAAATTCTTGTTCTTCTGAAAGAGAGACACACACAGTCTCAACAGAGAAGGACACTGTACACCCAATGGACCTTTTGATGGCCATCTATCACTGTTCAGATGACTTCATGAGACAATACACTTTTACAAAGCTTTCCACTTGCCAGTTTGCCCTGCCCTTAATTGTACCTAGACCTTATGACTCAAAAATAGAGATACCTCTGTGGGCTTTTAGACAGGTCCAAAAAAGCATTTTAGATACTGAAAAAGCAAAACACCAAGAAAAGTTCATTTGGCAAACTGAGGTTCCAATTGTCTGCTTCACCAGGTTGGGAACATCTCAATACTCAAAGTCCCAAATCTTAAACAACTTGTTGAGTAAACACAGACATGACGTATTCTTTCACAGGGACTGCGATGGTAGCGTGAAAAATCGTATGATGATGGAAGGGATGGCTGAAATCTTCTGGTTTTGTCCTGGTGGAAAGGACACTGACCAGTTTGAAAAGTGTACAGCTTTTGTCAACCTTCGAGGGGACATGCGTGACCATAAGAAGCAAGCTGCCTTCCTGCAAGAGATCTCTTCGATAAATATCATTATCTTGTCTCAGTCAGATCTAAATGACTTTAAAAAAGTGATGTCCCAAGAGCAGCTAAACAAGAAACCACTGATAATTCTCCTACCCGACAAAGAAACTTCATTCAATGTGCAAACAGAAAGCAAACAAGTGCTCATTGGTCTTAAAAATCAGAACAATGCAAAGGTGCTGGATGACCTAACCAAATCACTCAGACGTTTGTTGGTCTTGTCTGGTAAATCTTGCAGTCTTGAGGCATGCGCCGAAATAGGCAGACAACACGGCTTCCTGGTGGATGAAGACAGTCCCGAATGTGCAGAAGGCAAAAGTCACGCCTCGACAATGATGTCCCTTCTAAAGCAAAATGATCTAATGAAATCCAAGGAGGAGCTGCTGCCTCTTTCAGGACAACTTTGGCACTTATGGTGCCAAAAAGACAAAGCACTTACCCGTCTTCAGAACAAGACAAATGAAAGCATTGAGCAACACTGCAGTAAAATTGCAACCGATAAGAATTCAATTAGGCAGACACAGCTCCAAAAAGCAGGCCAGAATCGATTCATAAAGGATTTCATCACTATGCTGAAAACTCTATCGGACACGTCAAAGCTATACTTTTTACAATGGTTTAAAATCTTCATAGATAACCTTTCCTCTTACCATGTGTCAGAACTTAGAGAGGACTACAATATGATGTGGACTCAACTTCAGTCAGATGAACCAGTTGATGAAGACCTGGTCAAAATGTTGCAAGATGATCTGGAGGGTCTTTCAAATAAGATGAATGAAAATATGTTTGGTCTTGAACATGTCTTGAGAGAAATTGGACAGACATATGAGGCTCTACATGACTTGCAGCATATGGACGAATGCTTCAGCGAGCTGCCCAAAATTGCAGCCGAAATGATGCATTCTGGGTACCCAATTGAACTTATGGATGGGGATGCCTGTTATGTGCCCTTAAAATGGATCAAAGCTGTGCTCAATGAATTAATTAAGATTATAGGAGATAGGAAGATTCTCGTTCTTTCTGTACTCGGAGTCCAGAGTTCGGGAAAGTCAACTCTGCTCAACACCATGTTTGGGTTGCAATTCGCCATAAGTGCCGGCAGATGCACCCGAGGAGCATTTATGCAGCTTATTCAAATTGCAGACCAGCTGAAGGACAAACTAGGTTTTGAAAACATCCTAGTGATTGATACCGAAGGTCTGAGAGCCATGGAGTTGTCAAACCAATCAACACTAAATCATGATAATGAACTTGCAACCTTTGTCATTGGTGTGGGCAACATAACCCTGATTAACGTCTTTGGGGAAAACCCATCTGAGATCAAAGATATTCTCCAAATAGCTGTTCAGGCATTTCTAAGGATGAAACAAATTAAGCTCTCCTCCAGTTGCCTCTTTGTGCACCAAAATGTAGGAGATTTGACTGCCCTAGATAAAAATCTAGAAGGACGAAGAAACCTCCAGATGGAACTGGATAATATGACCAAATTGGCAGCCAAACAAGAGCTGTGTGATGTTCAACGTTTCAGTGATGTCATCAGATTTGATCCAAACAGTCACATTCATTATTTTGCCCATTTGTGGGAGGGAAACCCACCCATGGCTCCCCCTAACCCTTACTACAGTGAGGATGCACAAAAAGTAAGAGACATGATACTTCATCCCAAGGAAGGACAGCCTCATGGCATTCTCAGCCTTTCAGAGTTTATTACTCGTACAGAGGACCTTTGGTTAGCTTTGCGAAATGAGAACTTTGTATTCAGTTTTAAAAACACCCTTGAAATTTCGGCCTACAGCAAAGTCGAGAACCAGTATAAAAAACTGACTTGGGATCTACGACGTCACTTTCTTGAGTTTCAGGCCAAACTCAACAGCAGCATCAAGAAAGGTGACGTTACCCAAATAACTTCCAGTGATATTGAGAAGAAGGTGAATGAAAAGTTTTTATCTGTCAAGGACGATTTTGAAAACTTTTTCAATGAAGATAAAGACAAGGAGATATTGATTCAGTGGAAAGCCAACATTGAAAACCGACTGGACAATCTCTACAAGGAACTTATACAAGATACCAAAAAACATGGAGCGGAATACATACGTTTAAGAAAAAGTCAGATTCTAGAGAGACAAAGGCACCGTGATTATGAAGAAGAATTGTTTATGAAAAGTAAGCAGCTAGCACTCGACATAAAGGATAAAGGAATGGATGAATCTGAATTGAGAGATCAATTTAATATACTGTGGCAAGCATGGGTGGCCGAGATCAATGACTCTACATCACATGTAGAAGAACCAAGAATCATTTGCGATGCAGAGGACATTCTGTTGGAATATTTTAAACATGAGCCTAGTATGAATGAGAAGCTCAATAATGTCAACAAGTGGATGGAATTCTCTTTTGACATATCAAAACATATTGTAATAAAAAGTAAATTTTTTGGATCCTATAAAATTGTTGATTCTGACAAAATGCTAATTGAAAATGTAATAAGTAACTTGGTCAAAAAAATTATGAAGTTCCTTGTGGAAGAACAGAAGAAACGAGTGGATTATACCCCGTCATACTTTCATTTTGTGATAAATGAAGTGATCGATGAAATGAAAAGTATAGAATCTTCAAAAAGATTCCAAAAATTCACTCTAACAAACTTGTTCAAGTTCGATGTATCGTTATACCTCTGTGGTTTGGCAGTGCCAGTCTTTAAAACCATGCATGAGACTTTCCAACAAGCCAATAACCCTGTAAGGATCCTGGAGAGAAAACGGGAAGAGTTTTTCAGTTGCTTCACAATTTCGTGCCAGGGGGCCGCCTCCATCAAAACATTCACCGACCTTCTATGTTCAAAGCTGGTGGAAGCCATAAAACCAGCATTGTATAGCAGAACCGCCCTGGCAATCGTGGATGAGATGACTTTCAACTACCCAGCCTTTAGTGGTAACCGATCCAAGCTTGAGACCCACATTTTGATTGACCTTGCCGAACAGGAAAACTTTGAACGCTATAGACAGTACCTTCATTTCCCAGAGCAGTTCTTTAATGGCTTTATAAAGCAATGTGTTGAAAGTTACTGTCTGGGTGAAGACCCAAAGACTCAAAGACTGAAGAACTTTCTGGTCATAAGTCTAGAACACTATCAGAAAGTTATTCTGTGGAGCATATGTGAATCCACAAAATTGGTCAAAAATATAAATGGCAACGTTTCCGATTGGCTCGATGACTTCTACAATAGAGTTGAGGACATTGTGGCGTTTTCAAGAGCAGATCTGAAAGGTATTGAGCACCAAGAAATTCAAGACATCGAGTTCATTCAGAAAGCCATGTGTATCGCTTGGGATGCTGCCATGGACAATATGAAAAAGGAATTAGAGACCAAAAATTTTGACGACTTTGAGGAGAAACCTCATGATATATTGACCGAGAATTTGCGCGGTTGTTGGGAACAATGTCCTTTCTGTAAAGCTATTTGCACCAATACCGTTAGAGGACACGACGGGGATCATTCTGTACCATTCCACCGGTCTCAGGCCATCACTGGTATTTCGTGGGACCGAACAGACGAGTTCGTGATTGAGATATGCTCTACCCTCGTCAACTCTATGCATTGCTTCGTCATTGACCGCACAACTCAAATCCCTTACAGGGATTACCGTAAAATTGGAGAAAACTACGCCAGATGGAGCATCACGCCAGACACCTCGTCTCAGCCCTATTGGAAGTGGTATGTCAGCCACTTTCAGACTAATCTAGAGACTGATTATGGGCTAAAGTTTCGTAATAGAGGAAAAATTCCAGATGAATGGGGGGCAATTACCAAGAAGGAGGTGATCGATAAGCTGAGAGAACACTGTTAAACCAAAAAGGTCGTGTTTCCAAACATTGTTAACCAAATCAAAGTATTATTCAACCACCTTATATTCAGTAAAGTAGATGGCTTGCCAATGTTCTCTATGTTTAGATCATGTTTAAATCATTGCATTGCATGGAGCTTTTTATTACTATATGTATTATGAGATATAAAACATATAACCAATAAATACAAATATTCACATTTTCATTGATTCCATTGAACAATTTTTTAAATATAAATTTAAATATTTATTTAAATATAAATATAAATCTGATCCTAGAGAGGATTCTGGATTCTGATGTGAAGATAGATATGAGATAGACAGGCAGATACAAGATAAATGCATATGAGATAGACAAACAGATATGAGAAAGAAACAAAAAGCGCTTAAACCCCAGCAATATTGTCCATGGATAGCTAAATATAATTTATATAAATAGCTGCTAACTAGATGACTGACTGAGTAATGATTTTATCACTCCAGGGGGGGAATTCACTAACTGACAATTTCTGCAGAGATATCATATCGTCAGTGATCTGAAATCATCAATGACTGTTGATGTATAGTATTCAGTAAGTGACGATTTCTATTGACGATATGTAATGGCTGACGAATGCTGACGATATCCATTGATGAAACTGGTATTCGTCAGGCGATATTGCACTAAACTGACGGATACACTGAGGATTTTCAGTAAAATCGTCATGTCGAATTCACATAATGAAATCACCATGGCGAATTAGAAGTCTGGTTACTGGTAATTATTGTTAATCAACAGCAAATTATGGCACATAATATTTTTGTGTCAATCACTATATAAACTTGTGCCTGGGCAATTTCCTCAGANGTGTTTGGAGCTTGGTGAGNTNGGGAGAGTGGTTTGTGGTTGGATNTGAGAGTGGTATATNTATTAGTGACTGTTGNAGCTTCCATTTTTATGAATGGNCAAACANGCTTTCAGTGCTGTATGAGTGNCTTTNTATAGTGCTCCTATGGAAATCTCCACTCTCTGCTGACGATGTGTGGGTGAATACAATATTCGTCAGTTAGTGAATTCCATTTTTGTATCCATTGTATGGCAAAAATCGTCACCGCGATATCCCATTGACGATCTGGAAATGTCAATCAAAATGACGAAAAAAAAAACATTTGTCACTTAGTGAATACACATTTGTGGAAATCGTCAGTAAAATCGTCAACCACTGACGATTTCTAAAAATCAGGTCAGTCCAGCCCACATCCAAAGTTTGTAGTGATGTTAACTCACTAATTTGTAAATACGTTTATAATACAATATCTTAACGCGGGTGAATTGTTGGAGAGGGTCTCTACGGTAGTTGGGGATATGGACATTTAGAGGTGGCAGTGTAGAAACACAGAATACAATAGAAGTCAATGGGGGTTTGAAGTTTTTCAATTACATCAGTGGGAGAAGTGCCGGTATGGCATACCCCCGTATACACCCTGTGATTGTCTAAAAAGCACTTTGCGGATTCTACCAGTTCAACTAGCTTGCAGTCGTGCCGTGATCTTCTATATCCGGAGTATCAAAAACCGACCACAAATTCCTCTGCTGCGCTTCTCCCCGTGAGTGATCATTCCCTGTTTCCTGCAATAAAGGCTAGATGACAGAAACAATGATGGCATGTATGGCATAATATCTGGTATATATTGTGGGTAATACAAGCATATAGTGTATGCATATATGCACTATTCTGAAGAGATTAACAGGAAGGGATAATAGATGGATGTTAATTTACATTAGAGATGTCTTCATCAGTACACAGAGGTATAGAGGAACATCTCTATAGATATAGTTACATTTAAAGGATATACTTAGAGAAGTAAAGATATACCCCGTTCACAAAGAATTCCACTACCCGGGTAATTCAGTCAACTTCCCAGGTAGTGTGCTCATTGTGAACAGCGCTAAAATTACTACTAACTACCCTGGTTCATTGTGAACTGTGTAGTTTGTGAATTACCAGGGTAATTCAGCACTCTGAACAGGGTTAATTACCCTTTTCACAATGCTCAATATATATATATAGATGACAAAGAGTAACATATATAAAGGAAGATTCAAATAACCAAAGATATACATATACACAAGGTAATGCTGTGATCTCAGTTTTACTATAGTGTATTTTCATTCATTCATTATTAGTTGTCATCTATGTATTTGGTCATTTTCGAGTGCCCACGAATAACTAAAGTTATATTGTCGTTAAGGCCGTGTGGATGTAGGGTATTGAGCTGGAAAATCCAGTAGGCATTTCATGTTTTCAATCGCTGTCAAAGCAATAGCTTAAACATACCAACATTAACCAGGTAATTTATAGTTTTTTATTCAGGGTAGTTTTCAATCCATACTCGTTGTTATTAATAGGTTGTAGGAATTCATTGATGGAATTTTGATCACCTCTCCAAATAAAGAAGAGGTCATCAATGAATCTGGCGTAGGAGACCAGGTTCGCCCCAAATAGGCCTCGGCAAATGGATCTTCAAAGTGGCCCATATATAAACTGGTGTAGCTTGGGGCGAAACTGGTCCCCATGGCCGTTCCGTTGTGTTGTAAATAGTATACTCCATCGAATATAAAAAAATGATGATACAATATGAAGGAACTCGATTGTAATAAGAAATGTTTTAGATGATCAGAGACTCTCATCGACAACTGCAAGAACTTTGGCACACGGAATGTTACTATAAAGGGCTTCCATGCCACAAACTAATAGATAGTGATCATCTTCCCATTTTATACTCTTAATTAACTTAAGAAAAGCTCTGGTGTCCTCTATGAACGATGACCTACAAAGCCATTCACTATTCTGATTGCCGTAGAGACCTCCTTCAACAGGTCTCCGATGTAACAGATTTCCAACTACCGTAGAGACCTTCTCCAGCGTATAATTTGTAAATACGTTATAATGCAATATCTTAATATTGCATCATAACGTATTTACAAATTATACCCAGCTTCATGAATAAACATCACTACTTTGGATGTGGACCGGGCTGACCTGGATTAATTCATTACTCGGTCAGGCTCTTGCCATACAGTGTGTATATATATATATATATATATATATATATATATTTTTTTTTTTTTTTTGTTTATTCTTGATTGTCTATGTATATATCTGGGTTTTTTTATAGATATGCTTTTTCACTTATAAATCGCCAGCGCTTGGGATTTTCTATACAGATATGAGATATAAGTGAGACAGATACATATGAGAGTGAGAAAGACATGAGAGATATGAGATAGATGGCTGCACTGATCACGGTAACATAGCCATTTCCTGAATAAGGCCAGATGAAAGCAATCTATGTTTACAGAAATTGATGCCCATATTAGTGTAAGAGCTTTCCCCTAACTAGGAATAAATGGCAGTAATATAAAAATGTCCTCCCAGGAGAAGCGGCTATAAGACATATAATCCGCACTCAGGGGAAATGCAGATGATATCAGTGGTGGATGATGGACGCGGCGCCTTCAAAGACTCTTCTGTTCATGTTTTAAGAGGTCGACTCTCTCCAGGAGGTGACAATCCCACCAGAAGCCTGTGCTCTCATTACTGCATAACAGCGGAGAAAGGACTGCTGGAAACACTGCCATGCTCTCATCATACAT
>JABWIB010012137.1:4254-15960 GCA_016617825.1 Platyplectrum ornatum | reverse complement strand
TCAACTTCAAATATAGGTGCATGTTATAACCATTAATCTTTAGGAAAAGATGACAAACTATGGTTATTTCTTATGAAAGAAAATCAAACTTTACTGTTAGATGTATCCCTTAGCCAAGCTTAAAATCATGCTGACAAAGCCGTAAGTCTTCCTTCAGTCATTTAAGCTTTTCGTTCTGTAGGACATTTTTTATTAATGACAGAGAAAAGTTCTTTCAGAGCAGTTGATTCTTCTGTGCACTAAAATAGACTTTATAATGGAAGTTATTGGCTATATGTTGGAGAGTATTTCTTTAATACAGCAAGTACTTTTCAAACACTTGCTACCCTTTTAGCATGCACAATAGGTTTGTCAGATTTAGAATAAAAGCNTGGCTGTTTCCCTACATAGCGCAGAGAATATGACAGACACAGATTAGTGTTTGGTTCTTGTAGTTGCCCTTGTCGCTGAATTATACTTGTCAAACAGAGTCCAAGTCGAGGTATTAGGGTTTATGTCCCATTGTTTCAGATCATTAAACTGGGCTGTTTCTTGGGAAACAACACTTGGCTTAGATCTTTGGAAAGACATGGTGAAGTGTAGAATTTTACAGTGCTCCTTCTTGCCAAATACAGTATGTCTGCGCATCAACATGGATCCAGACTATGTAAAAGGTGTTGTTTTCAGCACACTATGTGCCCCCTTTAATCTAGGATGCATACAATCCAGAACTCTGTAAAGATTCTGATTACTGGCAGCAGGGCGGTAAGAGACGTGTTCACAGTCTTGGTACGGAGAAGGGGTGGGAAGCATGGCCATAGTACAATAGGGTATGTACAGAAACCTNAAGGTATGTGGATTCCCCTCCATATAGGGGGAGTAGTCACCCNTAATAGAGAGGGGAATTCACTTAAGAACTTTTAGATAAGCAAAACAACTTTCGGTTCACAGAACAAAGATTTTGCTTAAGTCTGGATCTGACCCCAGTCCTTAATTCTGGTCTGGTCCTCTATTTGCAAAATACCATTCCCACTTATTTTTTTAAATGTTCACACAATGAATTAATAATAGCATATGATAAAAAAAAGAGAGTGAAAATGCAGCATTTGTTAATATTTATATAATATTTATTCTTGTCTTGTCAAGTAATCTTAACATCAACAGAAAAAAAAGTTCTTTGCACAAGAAACATACTTTTGTTTTCACACTCCAGTCACAGAGTTGCCTGAAATGGAATATTATAAAGGCTATATTACAGTATATACGATGATTTACAGACTGCAAAAAGTGTATTTAAGGAAACAAATCCACTAATATTAAACTAGCAAAATAAGTTTTAATTTTTCAGAAGTTGGAAAATGCTCAACACAATCTGTCTCCACAGATATTTTAAATGGAAAACTTTCAAGTTCAGTTACTTTCTTTACATACCCATAGTCATTCCACATTTGCTATGTATAGGAATGGAGAGGTTAAAACAAGGTATTAAAAACAAAATATGTAATAGGTGCCAGCTGTGAACTGTGAAGTGTTACATATTTGTGGGTGACATTTTGTAGCAACCTCAAGTAGAACACTTGAGGTAATTTTCAAAGTACACAACTCTGGTCGGTGTTCATAACCCTAGAAGACATTTCGCTCTTATCATCTTTTCATTGACACACTTTGATTATGTCAGAATATATTTTGGTTCATTAGGAATTTTAATAGATGATAAAGAGATGAAGATAAAGTTATGTGTGTGAAAATAACATAGCGCTACACACAAGTAATGGACCATACCATATATGGTTAATCAGCAGCTACTGAGGACCACATAGGGTATTCACCTAATTTAGAAATGAACTGTTCCGGCTCTTTCTATATGCACTGTTGCTGTTGTTGGTAATGTAGAANAGGTGATGAGCAATGTCATTTAATAGTATAAGAATAATATCAACTGTCACACTTATGACGATCGTTATAACTCTTTAATTATAAATGCAAATTGATGTCATAAAAGGAAAATGGTCCTTGATAATTACACTTAAAATGTATGGGAACACTTAATACATAGTATAACAGAATTAAAACTGTACTTGTTTCTTTGCATTAGCCATGTGCATCTACTGGAGGTGAGATTTGGTTGGAGGAGGTTGAAGGAGAAGCAGTGACNCAGGAAGGTGGGCAGATATATACATATATACAATTTTATATATACAATTACTACATAGCTACTGCCCTAANCTGGAACTTCCCCCATTCACCTGACTGGAAACACTTGCTAAATCTCTTGTGAGGGAGTTTTGGTGGCAGGGGTACATTGAGCACCATAATCATCTTCAATAGCCGCATTATATTATATATTATATATTATACATTATACATACTTACANTATACACACAGACAAAACTCAAACTTCACTAACATTTTGTTTTCATCAAAAGAAAAACAACACAATGTCATTATGTAACATGGAGTGCAACGCGAAATGTTCTTCTCTGAAACGTGTGTCATATTATTGGTTCTCCAGAGCGTTGGCGTACATTTCTCACTATAAGATCACTCCTATGACTGGTCCAATGAGACATGGAGTAGGCACACACATCTGCTGATGACATTCTCTCAAATACATTTTCTTCATATTCACACAATTAAAGTTCTGTGGAACAGATGCTGCTTCTTGTATTCATAGCCAGTCTTCCTAGGAGACTATTTACCAGATGTGTTTGGTCTCTGTAATCATCTTTATATACAGACTTTTTAATATTATGTTATATGTAATATGTTTCAAGTAATTTGCTAGATTAAATAATTCTTCTTAAATCAAATAAGAATTTCAGATGTCATTTGCTATTGTAATAAATTGCATTGGGAGCTAAAACATTTGTTGTGTCGTGTATTGGCATATGGGATATGGGACAATATGGGACCCAATGTAGAGGTACTGAAAAAAGTAAAAGGTTCACCGATTGGATTGAAGCATTGCTCTGATTCAGACTTGAGTTACAGTAGTATTTTACTCAATGTGTCTTTATAAATGTGAATTGACAGAGAGTGATCAGGGTTTGTCCTGTATCTGCCATATCTCAATTTTGGGAGGTATATAATGATATATTGTACTGTGTATATATATTTATTGCAGATGAACCATAAGGTCAACTTCAATAAGATACCAAGCAATAATTAACTGTGGATTAGCATCAAAATAATAACATCAACCTCCTTGTGAAGATGTTACACGCCTAGATCTAAAATTCTGGCCCCAGGGTCTGTCTGTAGAAGGTGTCCCAATGTCATGGCAATTCAGTATTTTCACAGGCAATTGAGCAAATTCCCAGGTGAATTTCAGGAGAGGAATACTCTATGCAGTCATCAGCATAAAGCAATTGACNGTTTTGGTACTGTCATATCTGAAAATAAAAGAAATTATGTTATGCCAAATAAAAACAGAATAGGGCACGCGCGTAAAATAAAAAAGGANGTTAGTAGTCCATTTATTATCTAACCTTCTCCTCCTACTAACTGGCTATTGGCTTTCTTCACTCTTGTAAACTTTCCACTGACCCCATACCAGTCTCCGCACAGCTCTCACAATCCCCTGGATTTATGTATATACTCTTTTTTTTAAGTTTTAAATTCAATTGAGTGTTTATTCTTTAGATGCAAAAGGGTAAGCCAAAACAATGCCAAAAAAAGGTACAAGGATGTGCCAAAATATCTTTCCATGCAGTACTCTTACAGAACTTTCTGGATCCAAGGCACTAGTTCGCTGTCTGCCGTGTCTACAACTTCACTTTGGGAAAGTATTCATAGGGTTTGNGTTTCTCATAACACGCAAGACGTCATTTCTTAGCAAATTTCCAAATTCACATCTCAGAAACATCATAAAGGAAATAAGATACATNTAAATAAAGAAACAGATAGATATGAAAGAGCATTGTGGATTGTTATGAAAAATTATGGACTTTATAAACCATAATAAATTATTTATATCTAAATTGATGTTATTAGCATCAATCTTTCAGGAACGACTAATATTTTATGCATGAACAAAATATGTTGTTCGAAACAAAATTTACAGCGGCTTTTAAAAAATTCACTTACTTTGGCNCTTTTCGCATTTTATTAATATATGTGTTTGGGATTTTTTAGCATGGAGTCACGATATACAGTGTATTGTGAAAATTATTATTGGATCANTAAAACACTGTAAACGGCGTGGCACAGATGGACACATTTGATGGTCTTTTCTTTTTGCAATTTCACTTTTGTCACAGGATTTCTGGGAGTTTATGCTGAACTGCAAGTTCCAGTTTGTTCCATTAAGTGTCAAGATGTTTTCTAATCTGAGCTTGTTTGGTGAATGGACTGTTTTTTTCCCCCCATATTTAAACTACTTCAGTCTTTCACACATATGGATGCGCAGCTAAAGCTGGACATTCGCAATTTTTAGCCCAAATCTGCGATTTTTTTGTCATCGCCAGCTTTAAAAAAAAGCTTTAAAAATCGTCTAGTTTGTGGCCAGCTTTAAAAAAAAATGCTTTAAAACGCCTATTCATGCTTTGGAGAAATATCATTATTCTGAATTCAAGAGTGATAACGTTATCATTCCCAGGGTTAAAAAAAAAACAACCTCATCCATGGCAAAGACAGGCACCAGAGAAGTGACCAGCTGCTCCAAATCACCAATTGCGCTTCCAATTCGACTTGAGAGTATGTTCTATTATGATTGGCAGGTACCCCATCCATTCAGCGGAGGGGGAGGGGAAGAGCAGCTGGGCACCTGGGCATTTCCATGCTTGCCCGGAAAACGACACGTACACGCATCGGCTGTGGCTGCCGCTACTATGCTGGCTTTTTAATNAATGAAATAATNGTAAAAATAGTAAAATAAAAAAAAAACACCAAACACATTTACACAATAGTATTTATTTAAAATAATAAGGAACTATTTTTTTTATACTTTGAAAGCAGGTAATTGTCCATGGAGAAGGGTGGGAAGGGAAGAGTGCTGCATCTGATCCCTCCCCCCCGCACCCTATTAGCTAATCAGGCCCTGCCAACCCTGGATAGGACTGGCGTAACCAATTGCACATTATAGACGGCATGTACCCCGATCTACTGAGCGTTTCATTACCCATGTTAAAGCACNTAGAAGTAGATGTATTGCAAGTCTAGTACTCCTGTGGAACTTTTTTCCATAAATGCAAATTCTTTTCCATAAATGCATGTGTAAATTAGACAGAATTGTGCTNATTTTGTACCTTTATTTATGATGTTTTGACTTTATAATAGTGTNTTCTTTTCTATGTTTTTTACAAATCCAGGAATTTCTTATACTATATTACTCTTACCAGTATTTTATTGTACCACATTACTTAACCACTTTACATATGTTTCCATACCTTCTGTAAATGTACCATATCTATCTTCATATACTGTATTACCCCTAAGTCTGCACTTGTATCTCATGCATGTTATAATCAATTCTATAAAAGAATTTTCTATTTAACAGAATACTGAGAAGAGAAATATATAAAAACATTTGCGAAGGTTATTTCCCTCCAAATGTATATACGCTTGAAAATAATTTGGTGTGGCTCTAGAAATATTATTTTTGGTAGATCATTGGTTTGTAACAGATTATTTTCAGTGTATACACATTGTTGGAAGAAGGGATTAACAATCCCAATTGTTTTTAATATTTTGCCACGCTGTATTCTATTAAAGAGAGACTTTCCAGTCAAAATCTCAGCATCCTAGGAGGGCGAAATGATAGATGGGCATAGGCCATCCGGATGTTACCATATTTTCCCCTCAATAGGACGCACCACAGTAGAAGACGCACCTACTTTTTGGGAGTTTTATACATGAAAAATGAATTGTACACAATCCCGTTCTTCCAGTGTAAGAGGTAGACATGGACAGTGTTAGGAGTAAGTCACAGGAAGCAGGTTGTAGAATACAAAAATGATTCAGGTAGTAATGCGCCCAGCCTATGTAATGACACTGTTCTGATAAAAAGTAATGATGTGTGCAATGCAGTTATAAAGTGATTGGGGGATCATTAGTATGTAACCTTATTAAGTAGCAGGTAATATGACAACAATTATAACATATGCATTGACAAATGACCAATAAAACATTCCCATGTATCATAAATGTCTCCACACTCCTTTCCATATTCAACAGTGTTTCCATCCAATCCAATTCAAAGATGTAATAAGAGCTAATCTCTTCATAAGTTTTAATAAAGTTCCTTGCATTTAAGATCATAACATGTATGAGATCTGAGTGCAGACTTAGAGGGTCGTAATTTTTTGGTTATTTGTGTTTTATACAACAAGCCATGTGAGTCTTTGTCCTGGGTCAGTAATAACCATGATATATTTTAATTTGCTTTAATAGTTTTAGGATTAAGAACTAAAATTGTGAATGTTTCATACATTTTCTTATGTTTTTAAATTAATAAATGTATGAAATATTACATTCTTAGGTGAATCATATGTCTTTAAAAATGTAATAATCAGTATAACCAAGAGAAGAGAGATTGGTTTACATGGATATTTGAATTCTATGAACGTTTACACAGCCATTTATTACTAAGGAGAGAGCATTCATTTGTGGTTCTAAAAAGGATAAAAATGTATTTTTGTGGATAATTAAACAGAGACCAGATCAGATTATGTCTGTGTCTGAAAGAGAATTACATTTCAGAGGGAAATTTTGGTCTCAGATGTATTACTTAACTTGCTAGAACTTTTATAACTTATTTGCAACTTAAGATTAGTAGGTATAAAATACACAGCAGGCTCTTTTTTTGGTTTATATCTTTGCAAGCGTTTCTAATGCACACGTTGTAGAAATAATTGGTATTTAACAGGTGGAATTTTAAATGTTTATTAAATCTCTATGTGGTTCACCGGTTTGAATAGCACTTGTTTGGTAGGAGTGTTCCTGGAAACCATACAGCAAAGACCCATGAAGAAAGAAGATTGTTTGAGTGACTGATATAACCAAATGGGGAGACTACAAATCCCAGCCACTGTGAGGTAAGATGTTTTCTAACGTCACCCTTATCCCGGTCCTCACCCTAACACTTCCTTTATATTTCCCAAATCATTCCCGGCCTACAGCCTAACCCTAACGCTCATCTTCTATGATCCATTCCCTCCTTTTAATCTAACCCTAAATTTTCCCTCCTCATTCCCTCTGCACAGCTTAATCCTAACCTTCCCTTTTACGATCAGTTCCGTTCCAACAGCCAGGGTCATTGGGGAGAGGGGGGGGGTACTCCTTACCCAGGCCACGATTTACAATGTATCCTGCTTGAACACATTCCTCCCCTTGAAAGGTTCACACACACATGTAAATTTATTTATAATGCTACATTTCCATTACATTAGCCTGATAAATGTAAATGTAAACCTCCCCAATATTTATTGATACATTTAGACTGCCGTCATGCGATATCTAGGTGATAAGTTCCAAAATCCATTTACACCAGAATTATGATTGAACAGAGTTTTCTGGAAATGACTGATTTGACATGTTTCTCCACCAACATTACCAGGAAATAGAAGCTGAGATATGGGATATGCAACTATTACAGCACACCCATAAATGATGGTATACTCTTTGGAACACCCTCTTCTCATATAAATCCCTTTTCATCCCATTTCTGTCCAATCACTAGTTCCAAGACAGCATAACGACATAGACATACACCTAATAACAGTGACGTGAGATGTTCTTGGTGACATAGACATACACCTAATGACAGTGACGTGAGATGTTCTTGGTGAGCTGCAATAGTTGGTGGTGACTCACCTTATTTTACATTCACTCCTGCATCTACCACCTCCCAAACACAACCTTAGTTAAATACATTTCTTTTGGGGTATGACATAACAGTCCAAATTTTACTAAATTGTGGGACTGGGAAAATGGGGATGTTGCCCATAGCAACCACTTTTCCAATCCTGCAGTTAATTAAATTGAGGCCCATGTCTTTGTTTAAAAAATAATTAATATTTTCTATTAAAAATGGATTGGCTGGAGATGCTGCTAAAGGCTGGAAAAAAGTAAGCAGGTTCTTTTACATTGTAAGGTAACATAAATTGGCATTTTTTGCCTCCCCCACAAAGCCAATAATTGAATAGTATTGAATGTTGAAAGTATTTTTAGAGAAACATGTGGGGGCTCCTCTCCTAATATTATGATAATTTATTCTTCAAAATGCAGCACTTTTTGTATAATCTTAAATACCCCTACCAGTAGAGACTGATCTCTGGCGAGAAGGGGCAGATTCTCTGAATTATGCAATGGTGTTTTATCATATGCATCCGATCAAAAAGAACCAATTCTGTCCTCTTCGTGTGTCAATTGATGTAAATAAATGAGGTTCTGGATAGCACTACCCCGTACAATATAACAATATATAAATGATAAGAAGATTTCAAGAGTTTTTTCCCTACATGAGCGGCCCATCTTATGTGACTGACAGCACTGACCTCCAGGAGAATGACCATCAGGAGAACTACTGCAGACCAGCCATGAAAAGATCCTGGCGTATGACATCCGGGAGACATGATGCTTCTGTCCCCTTCAAAATAAGATCTCAAGATTACCCTGAGAACTCCATGTATTTAATTTATAGTGTAGTAGAATTTATCTGATCTTTCTCCAAATGACAACGCTTCTAAGAGTGGACATGTATCTTAATGGATGGCAGAGGGTCAGTTTTCTCTATGAGGTGGCCAATGTCGTCTTTTTATACATGGTCTCAAGAGAAATTATTTCTCCCAATATAGAAACCAATGGAGAGTTAGCAGTCGTTTTTCCTACTCATGTATGAGTATGTCAACGGGTCTTATATATGAGTTTGGCAATGTGTTTTACTATGGAATTGACTTGTATGATTTGACAGATGATATGATTGATTTTGTATTTTTTGTCCCTACTTAGAAAGAGAAAAAACCTAGCGAGAAAACCATGGGAGCGATATCAAAGTGTTTGCTTTGTCTATCCGTCCTGTCTTTCCTATTTAGGAAACTTGTTATTTTTAATATTATGTCATATGTACAATATGATTAATTTGAATCTATATATATATATATTTGGTTTGACAACATGAAATGTCAGTTTGTATTAATCTTTTTATTTATTTGTATTCTTATTTATACAGTTTTGTTATATTAAATGTCTAAACTAGTCACATTTTACTTTTAATTACGCACACAGAATTTACTGATTACAATCTTCCTTTTNGCTACAGCAGTTAACCTTAATCTGCATCTCTCCTCATGCACGCTACTGCCGCCATACTACTGGTCATCCTATATAAATGTAGATTGTAGTCATAGGTGGAAANGGTTATAGCCTAAAGTCAATACATAGTAGTCCTGCTACACACAACCCAACGTTTCGNTCTCTAAAGGATTTTATACAATGTATAGTGGTTGTCTTGGTTATTATTCTCCCCACTACACACTTCTGACAATGTCATTCATCTCCACTGTTTTTTCACATCATTTCTACTGTAACTGCGATTCTGTGCTTTATATAAATCATCTATATTTTTTCTTATATTTTTTATTTACATTAATACAGTGGTTTCCAAACCTTGTGCCTAGGCTCCCTGGGGTGCCACAATGCCCCCATTGTGGTGCCGAGGAATATTTTTTACAACATGGTGCCAAGTTGCTAGTGTTACTTAGAAGCACAATTTTACGTCTTGTATAGGAGCTACACAAGATTTGATATTAACCTAAAATATTTCTCTCCTTACCTTAATAATTATTACACAATCACTAAAAATAACAACTAAATTGGGAATTTTTTTGTCTTAGCGGTGCCTGGAAAAACCCTTAGGGTGACTTGACTGAGAAAGTTTGGGAACCACGGCATTAATATAATTACAATTTACTTACTTGATCGAACTTGTTCTTACATTTTCTACTGTGATATCCCATCTATTACAGAGAGAAGTCAAAGTGCTATAAAATATTAAGTGTTGAATTAAAATAAGTTAAGTTTGTTATGTTTGCTAGTCCTGTACAACAAGTTATCTACAATTTAATATTACACTTAGTTCTACTATTAATTGAAAAAAAAAATGTAAATGTGTAAATAACTTACCTGCTAATTATGTAATTTCTAAAATGATGTGTATTATAAACTCAGTGATAGTTAATAAAGTTAAATTTTTACAAAGAAGTGAAATAGGATAATACTGATATTAATANCAATGGATTGCATAAAATATGTAAACTACATCTGTTTAATGTGACCTACTAGTTACTGGGTGTAATTGAAATCCTAAAATGTCCCTTCAAGTGATAACCCATCTATTGTATGGGCCAGAGTACTACTACTTTTCGTGTCAGTGCCCCTCCTATATAGTGTTGTGCACTTAATAACCTAAAAATGTGTTGTAATTGCAACGATTTATCCTTGTGTCATATTNCAAAAATGTGTATCTCTCTGCTGCCTATGCACAAAACCATGTTGAATTAGTTCTCAGCTCTAACACTGTAACAGTGTCAGTGGTGTACACAGGTTTCTAAAGCATGTATGGTGTTGTGGAGATGGTGCACTATGTAAANTATATATTGGGTATATTGCATGTCAGGTGTATATTTNGGTATATAGTAGTCATACTATAGTGTGATCTCCAGACCATTAATATGCCCCGCATATATTACAATATGTGATATACCCTTACCCNCTTTATACTTAATATGACATGATCTATGTGTGTCCAGATATCCCACATGGTATATTGGTAGAATGAACCATAGGAAGAATTGAACGTTCGAGTCTGCACAGAAAGGAGATTTTTCGATCATGTAAATATTGCATCTAGACCCTTTATAAATAATGGAACATGTTTGGATGAATCACAAATTGTTGCATTTAGAAATGTGGTTAGTAAAAGTTCTCTGTGAGTGCACTTTATATATTTACAGTAATGAATGAACGCCATAAATGTATTTACATTTCTTGTTTGTGGAAAANCACTTTGCAGTTGAACTGACAGTAGAGCTATAACATAAAGCAGAATGAATAACCCAAACTGAAGGCCTACTAATAGCTGCCATGACTGTTACAAGTCAATAAATACCTTTATCAGATCAATATGAAATATGTAATAATATTGNTAATATTGGTAATACATTTCCTAAAGGCATCTAAATCTTTTGCCAATGGAGTCTGTATCCATCTAAAAATCCAAAATGGGGTCTGGGACCCAGCAATTGTTATATCTGTGCCAGAATATATCAGCGCGAGAAAAACGAAAAATGCGTATGCTTATGTCTATGTGTAGGTTTCAGTGCAAGAATGACATGTTCATACATCTAATCTACTACGTCACATTTTTACCACATTTCAAATATAACCTTTCTGTGATCATAATNGTCAATATCCAGGGAACCACAAGTCCTGTGTTTGGATAGATACATTGTACATATTCCAGTCTTAAGACTTCTGCTCTGTCCTTGCTTAAAAGTAGGACGATGCAGAGACCTGTATGGTACACTAGGGCTGAAGTCTTGGAGGTCAGGGATCACAATCTGTAGAGGTAGTGGATAGAGGTTGCATGCACACTCTTTTATAAGGNCTGGATCTGATTTAATGCTAGCACTAACTTTAACCCTGCCTAAGTATTGTGCCCATTTTAAGATTAATGTAGTGTAAGGACTAATGTGATACTAGACCATTAATTATTATATCATCATCAT
>JABWIB010012129.1:4796-21990 GCA_016617825.1 Platyplectrum ornatum | reverse complement strand
CGCAGAGGCTCCGGACGCTGTGAGCTTTCTAGAGTTTAAAAATAAATAAATAATGTTTAAAAAAAAAAAACACATACAGACCTGCTAAAAGCGCATAAGCAAATGAGAAAAGGGGCGTGGAACAGACTACCCTGGTAAATCTGTTTTTAACGAGCAGGGTTGTCAGCTGTGGATCTGAATTACCCTGGTAATTAACCCTGTTCACAATGCTGAATTACCCTGGTAATTCATAAACTACCCTGGTAATTCACAAACTACCCTGGTCTTACACCGTTCACACAGAACCAGGGTAGTCAGTAGTAATTTTAGCGCAGTTCACACAGAGCACACTACCCGGTTAGTTCATTTAACCCGGGAAATTGGCTGAATTACCCGGGTAATAGCCTTCTGTGTGAACGGGGTATGTGTAAATATACCCCCTAATCTTATATGAGAGCAAAAGATTAGAATTCACAGCAAATTTCATGATAAACTTGCAATTTAACCTGGACTGAAAGCCTTGACAACCTCTTGATAATATGAGAAGACACATTCTCAGTTACCCAGCTTTTTGACCTTGCATTGGAAGCCTGACTCAAAGGACAAGCTCTTGGAAAACTTTTCCTCAGTGAAAAGAACAAGTTTGCTATTGTTTCGCTGCATGAAGGATCACATANCACCATTTCTTGTCTCAAAATCTAGAAGTTAAATTCTAGTAAACAATAAATGCAGTTTTATATTAGTTATATGCAGTTCATGTGTGAGCCTGTGCAAATACAAGTGACAGAGATCATTTCATATCTCACTGTTTCATTTAGATCAATAAAAAGGTACTTACTTGGTTTTGTCAATGTTATTAGATTATTCTGCAAGACTGATAGCTGTTCATTAACTTTTTCAGCAGTGGATGTGGTCTTTTTATGATACTTTTTGAAAACAATTCCCTTTAAGTAAAGGATTCATAAACAAATTGGTTAATTTCATAAGCATAATCTATGTAGTCAATAGAGTTTCATTTCTATTAAGAAGCACATCTATATGTGCATTACACTAGAAAAATGTACATACAAATGTATGTCCAGTCAAAACATTGGCCCTGATCACATGATATATGTGTGATTTTCTACTGCACATGCTTACAAATAAGATCACGTGGTCATGGGCTATTCAGACCACAGTGCAACTCAAACCTCTGTGACTTGTGTTTCAACACACCTAAGGGATGTGTTGAAAGAGGGAAGGGGTAGAGGGACATATTCATTTTACAGCAAGGGCGTGCCTAAGCAATTGCAACCATCCAGAGTTAAGCACCTGTCGCATGTCACATCTAAATTCAGAGACGGATGATATTACACAGACTATTTCAGATATTGCGTTACAGTGTGAACTCAATCCAATGACAAAATGCCTCAAAAAGAAGCACCAGCTGCCACTTGACTGCAAACATGCAGTCATGGTCAACATGACAGCATGTAACACAAAAGAAACATTAATAGTTGCTCAAAATACTAACAGAATGTTAAACTATACCTTTTCTTTACTGCCATTTTCAGGGTGTGATTGTTTAGACTGTGAAGCTTGGACAACACTTGTATTCTCTGTAACATCAAGTAACTTTTTCCCACTTTCTATTACTGAAAGCGCAGCATCATATTCTTTCCATGAATGGAGAACCTACAGAATTAAAATTATACTTAATAAGAAAAACAAACCATAAATCACAAACAAACCATGCACATAACTTTCAATTTAGCCTTAAATTTTTTTTTATATTTTGGTCAAGTGCAAATAAATAAGGAAAAACATACTGCAGTCTATAGTTTACAATATTTAATGAGGCATTGAGGAGAAAGGTGATAAGCATGATAAGATTACGATGTATGCAATTTGGATATACAATCCATTAGATTTAAAAGGGGTGATAGAGTTTAGGAGTGAGGACAAAACACAAATGCAAATCTGAGCAAGGCTATTCTAAACTTCAAGGAAGGAAAATGTAAACTATGTAAGTTGCTCTGTGAAAACGCATAATATTTTCCCTGCATGCAAAGTATTTCACAGACTATTTCAGATANTTTGCACCCCTGGCATTGCAATATGATTTTGCCCTTTAAAAAATTCTGAATCAGTCCCAAAAGGCGTTACAGGGTGTCAAAGAGGGTTCAAGAACGGTTTCTACAAATTAAGAATGATAATAAGAAATGGCATGTCAACCAACATGAAATATTTCACAGTACCCCAGTCCAGAATACATTGTCATATAAAAAGTCCAAAAATAAAATTATAATGTGTACAGCAACATGACCATCAGAAATATAATTACTTTCTATTCAGTGTAACAAGTGAACCTAGTACATTGCCAAAGCTAATCATAGTAATTAAAACATCCCCATTGTATTTAATCCATTTTGATAGCATTCCCTGAGTAAGCATTTGAAAATGGTAACAGTACATGTTTTCCTGGTCTCCTTGCTAGAACACAGGTTAGTTCATTACTGACTGATACATGTCAAAAGCTGCACAGGTGCTACTCAATGGATAACTTGGCAGTGGTCCCTGACAGACTGAATTTGGGAAACACTATTCCTGGAAAGGGAGACCCTCTGGATACACAGTATTAAGCGAATATTTATGTTGAGACACTTTATAGAGTAGATTAATGAAAGCAANAAGCTTTTAATCATACTTAATATCTATTCAGTCCTATAGGACGTTACTTTGAAGTAATGCCATTTTCATGATCCTGCAATCATAAATAATAATACAAATGGGTTGCTTTTGCTTTTGGTGTCATCTCATAAAGGAATATGCACGGTTGAGTGAAAAGAAATACCTTGGCTAGATAATACACAGTGCAGGCTGTCATGTGTAGAATGCCCTCTGAAACACCAGCCTGTTTCTTCTGCCAGGTGCTGCTGGGGATCTCTTGTAAAACTGCCAAGCATTTAATCAGTATCTGAAAACAAAAAAAATGTTCAATTCAGTTCCACATTATACCATTTAGTACTGCTATCTCAGAAATAAATGCATCCTTTGTGATGAGGGGGAAGCCAGTTAGTATAATGTCCAATGACAGAATTCAACCACTGTGAATCATGAAATTATAGACATTTCGTCAATGTATGTGTTTATCCATAAACCAAAGAGTGATGTTACAAAGAGAGGTGATATTACAGTATCAACAAGTATAATTTTTTTTCATTGAGGTAAATCACTAATTAATTACACAAAACCGTTTTTACAGTGCCTAAAACTATATACTNTTTATATTCTACGTAATTTAGTTTAGTTGTTCGTATATAACAGNGCTTAAAGCAGAATAGCCTCCACTAGAATGCTACAAATAACACATCTATGGGTACAATTAAACACAAACTAAATGTTTGAAAAAATACCCGTATATTAAGCAAATTTTACAGCCCTGTCAAAGTTCAATAAAACTGAAGATCAGACTGGCTCATCTTTCTAGACAAATGGTTACCATATAAGATAAAAAAAAAAGCATTTACACATCATAGAAAAATCCATATACAGCATCCAATATGATGTGTTCACATGCGATTTTCTCTATTAACATCTGTGTAAATAGAGACCTTCTATTTTAACTATTGTTAGTGATCAATTATTTTAAACATATTTATGGTATATGTATAAGTATAAGTAACCCACCCAATCTAATTGGGCTAAGTATTAAAAATAGATGGACAATAAACAAAATGGGTGAAAAGAAACTTTTTATTTCAGATACATTAAGCTTTACATATGAATGCTAAAACTCACAAATCAAATGAAACATTCCAAAAGGTAAAGAGATTCAGAATAGAGGTAATCATCAGTAAACATATTTACTATTTAAAGTCATTTACCCTGTAACACAATCAAGTGGTTAAGCTGCCTATTATACAAAGTAATATAGAGAACTGAGAGGAGTATTTAAGAACAGATTAAAACTGTATATAAGGGTTAAGGATAAACCACTTAATAAAAAGGAAACATCAAGTAAGCATTTACAATACATACTGAATGACACAACTTATATGTAAAACAAACAAGCATTTCAATGTTAACTTAAATGGATACAATGGATGTTAACTTAAAATGGATACAAACAAAATCTATTATTCTCTATAATNTCAGAAGCCCGGGTAGCACAAAGAAATAAAAGTAGCTGTTTAACCTGTTTGTGTTCATATCTCCATCAGCCTCGAATAAGTGACCCATTACATTTATCAAGTGATTTGTTATGCTTTGATATGATTATGTATCTCATATGGGATAGAAGTGTGTCGCCACATTTCTGCTTACCTGCACTACTGGAACAGAAGGGATCCGGTGATAGATTACTGGAGCAACCAGACCATAGCATTCAACAACAGCTTGAAGGGCATAGCTGGCATCGCTCAGCAAGGTACTAACATCAAGAGCCACTAACAATTTTTCACATTCAGCTATTCGACAAATCTAGAGATAACAGACAGACATGTTGCTCAGCAGAGCAGGCATTTCCTTAAAATTCTAAACAAAAGTGTTTTGCCAATCTAAATGTAAATACATTCTTTATAATCTCCATTTTTGTTTCATTGCAAACCAATTTGAAACACATAAGTTTCTCTTTGTGCGTTACATAAGCTATGATTCTACAAATTGCCTGTTGTGTTTGACTCCTGAAGTGTGTTATTTCCGTAATAACCCTCCTGTGTGTGCATTCAAGAAATTACTACGGTACGCTACTTGGTTCTACTCCATTCACTTCTAATCCTTCCAGCCATTTTTTGCTTCTCGAATTCCATAATACCCTTAAGAACAAGGTTGTTAGATTTTGTGCATGGAAAGTTTGTGGCATAAACATTTTTAGGGGAGGAGTGTGATGCTTGAAATGTCTGCATAATCAGAATAATCAGAACATTAGGTAGACATACAGTCGTGATTTGCTCTTTTAGACCTGTAGGATGTGATATAAAGATATGGCACACAGAATGTATAATATGGCAGAAAAGACATCTGCCATATCCAGAGTGTCAGTGGTCTGGATAGGGTCACCATGAGATTTGGCAGATACTAAATGGATGGAACTTAATGATTTTATGTATTTAACATCAAGTCCCGCTCTTATGTTGTCTTATCCTGGAAGGCAGCAATAGAGAAACTCAGCCAGGTTTAAAATGCATTGTGGCATACCTGTGTGGTAATGCAATGTTATACATGCACAGCATTCACTGCGGTATTTCAGCATTTACACTTGTCCTAGGACTCNGACAAAAGATTAGAAAAGTACAGAAATTTCTGCTGGAACACTCCTGTACTAGTCCAATGTAAAATATATCTATTTTATAGCTATACATTTTACTCTGTGTTAGGTCCTTAGGAGTGATAAAATGTATTAATAAAACCTATTAAAACACTGTTAAAAAGCCATTAAATTCACCCTTTCAGTCTGACCTTTGCCTTAGTTACCTACTCATATGACTAATTGCTTTTATTCATTATATATATACATATATATATATATATATATATATATATATATATATATATATATATATATATATTTATATTTATTAACCTACATATATTTTTGTTAAAGACTCCAAAATTGTGTACTGCCACTACCTGCATAACTGACCAATGAACAAATTGTCCACACAAGGTTAATAAAACTGCATGTAATATTTTATGCTTTTGTAGGATTAAGGTTCAAACATCTGTTATTAATGTTATTAATGTAATAATGTGTGTGTAACTGCTATATAGTATGTTTCTTTGGCCACTTGTAATATAACAATGGTAAATGACAATAACTTTGATTTATTACTTACTTGCCCATTTCGAAGAACTCCACCATCGCAAATAGAGTCACAAAAAAGAGCTTTTTCTTTAATGTTTATATCACTAAGTGTAAAAATACTGCCCAGGAATAGTTGCAGCAATATAGCAGAAGAGTTTGATACAGCATCTTGGCACAGTCTATGGGAAAAGAGATAAAAAACAAAGGTTAAACACAGATATGCCTTTTGCTTACATTTATATGTGAGATACATGTTGAATTATATTGGGCAATGATTATGATAGAGCTGGTAAAAATAACTTGTATCTAGAGAACATGAGCATTGTCAGACATTAGTCATGTCAAACCAACTATTTACTAAATAGTAAGAGCCNCAATCTCCGCAAGAGTGCTAATTAAAAATTCTTCCCAAGAACACAGCAGGCTTATACTGACCCTTGATATTACCATGGAAACCATCACTGGGTCCCATTTGCTTGGAACAAGAGAAATAATAGAAATCAGTAGCAAGTATCTCTGTATTACATATCTTAGAACAACAGTTGCATGTAATCTAGAAAAGGTATTTTAAACTAAAAAGCTCTTTTACCAAATTTTTATGGAAAGCTAAATTTACTGTCAATTTCAATAGTTTTAATCGGGGAGATGTCCACTGATAGCAATAATTATTTAGGAATGCATAGTATAGTATAGTGCATAAATATACTCATATATATACACATATAACTGGATCTGTACCTGCTTGTGTTCTGAAGGGAGGAGGGGGGGTCTGGAATACAGCCAATGTACAGCAAGGGTGTGCCCAAGCAAGAGCAACCAAACCCAGACCAGTGCAAATCAAAGTCAAGAGAGCTGACAATTCACACCCTATTCAAACCCTTGCATTATACTTTCATACTTCAAATGCAGTACAATAGTTGTAATATCACTTAATAATATATTGTGAAGTTCTAAAATATTTACTCCTTACAACCTTAGAGTTCTGACCATAACACCAATTCACTTTGGTAAAGATTCATGGAGCTACCATGCTCCAAGCTACCGATTACAGAACACATGGATTCCATCATNAATCTCGACCCCCGAAGCCTGGAATTCAAGTCCCAGAGATACAGAATGGGGCCGAAAGGACAGTCAGATTTTTTAACTAAAAGCCTCTTTTACTCTGGTATAGTGAAACTGGACAATGATTTCCTGTTCCAGTACCAAATCTAAGGCCTGCAGCAATGCCACTNTCTCTCCTCTAATTTAATAAAGGAAGAGTCGTGGAAAAAAATATGTGTGGGGCTGTTTTCAGAAACTCTAAAGAATAGCTCTCCCCGACAATGGAAAGCATCCAAGGATTGTAGGTGGAAGCCTTCCAGGCTTCTGCAAAGTGAAGCAGACAGGCCTCACCCTTGGAACCTGTAGGGGAGCATCAGGAACTCACATTTAGGGACGCTTTGATTGGTCCGGTTGAGTGAGCTGAGCTCTAGTGGAACAGAACCTGGGCCCAAAGGAGCAAAAGGAACCAAACCTAGAACCTGTAAATTGACGACTCCTAGACGGTGAGGATTACCTGGGAGGGATGTACTCTTACCACCAGTACCCTGAGCAATAATCTTATCAGAACAACACCCTTCCATCAAAAGGCAATGACTCCAAATCCTTTTTAGATTCCATAATCCCATGCCAGGAATGTAGAATACAATTCTTGTAATCGCAATGGAGAAACTAGATGCGCNGGCAGTAGAATAAGCTGCATCTAAAGAAGCCTCAGGTAGCACCATCCTTAATATGTTTATCTAAAAGGACCAATTCCTCCCCAGAAGAGGAAGACCGAAGTTCCTGAATAATGGCGTCAGACCATGACTTCATGGCCTTAGTATTCTAACTATAGCAGAGACAGCAAAAATAAATAATCTTATACTATCTGTACTACCCCAAAGAGCTNCCGAGTCAGAAATAGGTAAAGTTGTGGACTTGGACAATTTAGGTATGGATGCATCCACCCTAAGCACCAGCACTCACTAATACAGCCAGCAAAAGAAAAATTGAAAATAAAGAAACAAAAGTAAAAAATCTTTGAGCTTCCAGTCCCAGAGCTAGTTGAAACTGAGGTGGGCAGGGAGTTGGTGAGGCGAGGAGCATTTCCCAAGAGATTTTTTAATAACCCTCTAGTGCCAAGCTCCACGGCTCAAGCACCAACTGTCCCAAAAAATGTTGAGACCTACTTTAGCACTTACATTAAGACAGAATTCCTTGTACTGTTTATTTACATTACACATGACAGTGTGCTAGCCAGCACTTTATGTATTTTGTGAGGGAGCTGCTATGAGTTTAGCTGCTTGTATAACATGTACCATTCTTGGACACCCCAAATTAAAATAGTATGCACCTTTGAACTACAAGCAGCCGATTCATGTTTTGCTCTTAGAAGTACCCAACATTGCAAAATTGGATGCATCTCTAGATTAGCCTGTATGTAACTTTAGGGTAACAATTTGCAAAATACATGCAGCAAACACCACCTTTAAATATATAAAAAAAAGAATTATCTTAATGTATCATGCAAAAAATGTTGGCAATTGTTTGCTTACTTCATTTGCGATAAACCCTCATTTTCTTCTGAACTGTCAGCAGGTGTAGCAATGACTGGTGAAACAAAGTAGTTCCATAGAACAGTGCATGCTTTCTTAGCCACTTTATAAATTCCCACATGATNCGCACTCTGTAAATAATAAAGACATTTATTTCACTTTAAAAGATATTAAGCTGAACTTTACAGCTGTAATACAATTATCAAACATAAATCATGGACATCTTCTGGTGCTAGACTACGAAGGAATGCATTTGGCAGCTGCAAGATGTAATTAATGAATGTAAGCAATATTTTATGCTCTCAAATCTCACTGTAATAGATGTTTTTAAATGTAAAAAGCCAGTATATTAAATATGTCACAAATCAATTTCTCTTGTTAAACATACCTGAGCTAGGTGAGCCCAGGTAGCAGGCACGGAGAGAGGAGGAAAGGCAAGGATTGGTTTGGTTGATTCGCCGACTGCATCTCCAATAAGTCGTCCATCTGATGAATATGCTGCCACAGCAAATATGTATTTTTCATTTCTCTTAAGACCCTTGACAACTAATAAGTTGTTACCANTTGCTGGAACCTACATGGATATAATCAATAATGGGTTAGGCATTGATTAATGTCCAGATACATAGTGCATTATTGTTTGGTTTGGTGTTTAATAACATTGGTGCTATTGCTCATTACAAGCAATATTAACATGTTTTTTTTTTTACAACAGCACTATATATCCCATTAGCAACACAAGCAGGTGATGAGAGACATCACTTCATGAATCAGAGGTCCTGGATTGCCAAAAATACCTTTTAGGTTCTGAACTCCATAATGTATCCTCTGTGATATGCCTCCCAGAAGGCTAGTGTATGTATAGTGTAGTCTAGTGTAACGTCAGGGGCAATTATAGTTGTACCCTGAATACCAATCAGTGACCAACACTGCTTTAAATTTCTAGACAGAATTTTGTTCTCTGTTTGTGGTACATAGTGTGACAAGTATATTTTCAGGCAACAAAATCTTTCATATACAAGTCCATGAAAAGAAATGAAATAAGAACAGTGTAGAAATATTTATACATATGCTTTTCTGGTATTACGATTATATCTGTTTAACTAAAAGTAAGTAGAATATGGCAAATGAATGTAGAATTTTACCTCTTCTCCAGTCCCTGAAAGATGATGATCATTTAACCTTACTTTTAAGTTAGGGCCAGTTACACTTTGTCCATATAAACAATACCAGGCCACCTGTAAATAAAATACAGCTTAGAATAAAGCTAGCCTTTGAAAGGAAAAGCAATCCATACACAACCGTAAATCAAATGTTACCTTAATATTTGATTTGAAAGGAGCTGGTTTAAATACCATCATATTTTCTGTTCGGCAGAGCAAAATGGGTGGGGGAGGCACATTTACACAGACACTGGTTTCCTCTGCTTGTTTAATGCAGGAGATATATACTGCTTTTTCCTCAACTTCAGCTTGTTGAATCATTTTCTGTGACTCCTGCAAGTATAATATTAAGGAAGCACTAAATAGTTTGTTACGAAAATTGTTTATCTGTTTATCTGATGCTTTCAATGGATGTTTTACAATACAATAATTATTAATCTGTATTAATAGCATATAAATGAGATTTGTAAAAAATACTAATAATANAAAAATAGAAAAGCAGGATGTATAAATATTTACTCATCCAAATATACACAAAAAATACAAAACAAAGCAACAAAAAAAACACCTCAATCAGAATGTTACCTCTAAGAGTTTATTGGGAGGACAAGCAACACCCTTTTTAAATAGCACAGCCTTCTGCATCAAGAAAATGGCCTTGGACAGTTTATTCTTGTTGATTTGATCAAGTATTTGTGATTCTACAAATTAAAAATATTGGACAAGTATTATTCACATAATGTGTATAACATAATTTAAACTTTGCTAAAATATTCAGTGTAGTTTACCTGTGTGAANGTTATAATGCTCCATGGTTTCTTGTTTTTTCAGGGAAATTTTANATGACTTAAGATCACCATTAACTGTAAAGGGATGATAAATAGTATAAATATTAGATTGTTANACACTTTTCTCTGAGGACATTTAGGAGACACCAAGACCATGTGGTTCAGACAAGGTATTGCAACTTGGCACATTACAATAAGTATAACTGTCGGAATAAAGCTCCTTNCTCTGCAACCACCTTAGACTGTCAGTTTATGTATAAGAAACCCTATGTATAAGAAACCCTAGGTACAGAAGAAAAAATGAGGAAAGGGCGACAGAATACAGGAAATCATCACAACCCTGAGAATAACAGTGTCCCCCATGTCTCTACAGAGAAAAGANTTTAAAGACTGTGCAACAATAAACCAAATTTTATTTTTCATCCATCATGGAGTGGCATGAACACTGTGACCATGGGGATACACCAAAGCAATAATGTCTAAGATCTCTGGAAGGAGGACCAATTTGGACTGAAAATAANCTAAAATGGCAGAATCTGGACAACCAAAAAAAGAAGGCATTGAAACCCGACTTTTGAGATCAGCCCATATCATTCACCAGATCCTGTGGTATATCTGNGTAGACATTGATTTACAGGACCTATGCATTGTCTGAAAAACTGTTCAAATGCTGCAGATCTTAATAGGAAACACTGTACAGAAGTAGGCAGTCTGCAATTCCAGCTTTTTGCACTACCAGGGCTATTGAGATAGGTGTTTTTGGGAGCTGATACTGATCTGAGTTGGGGTTTTGCTTGTTGTTTAGTTGTAAGCTGTTTAGTTGAAAAAAAAAAACTGAGTAAAACTAGGACAGCCCACCACCCTCTTTATTTTTAAAGTTCAAATCCTTCAAATTGTTATACTTTGACCCAGTGGTCAAAGGGGTAAATTAGAAGTGGTAGTATAGAAACATAGAAAATAATAGAAGTGAACAGAGATCAAAGTAATTCAATTACATAAGTGAGAGAAGTGATGGTATGGCCGTATGACATAGCCCCGTATACAGCCCCGTATACAGCCCCACTTCAAGCCCTGCTTTGATTCAAAACTTTTACCTGTCATATGCTGTAATTCCTGCTGACAGCCTGACAGCATGACTTGCAGCTGGGAGGTCTTCAGTAATAGTGGGCAGGAAAAATCCCCAGCTAGAGCCCTGGTTGCCAGTAAAACAGGATGGTAGCTGGACGGGTGCCACAGCATCCTATTTTTCTATAGGGCCCATGAGCACTGCACACCTTGCACCCATTCTAGAAAAGCCACTGCTGATATAAGTAGTTTATAAGANAACTTACTGGGGTCTCTGAACATTGCCATTGTCAAGAGATCACTGTATTATGTTTGAAAGTTGGAAAGGCAACCCCATGAAGATGTGGGCACTACCACATTTTGGGGTGCAAACCACAGCTTGTGAACCCCTAATCTATATTTGCAAGAGCATTGTTTTTAATCCTAACAGCATGCCTAGTTTATTATATTTTTTATATGTATTATATCTCTCTGTAAGCAGTTGCTTACAGAGAGATATAAAGAATTATGCAGACAGTGGGTGAAGATATTAATGAATAATGCAATGTAAAACTTTTAGTGAAATCATTTACATCCATATAATTTTTAATCATTATTAATTACAAGAATATAATAATTACCAATTGCAGTTACTAGCCCAGTCAGTAATATTTAGTTAAATAATCATACTCAGGGTGGTGCAGGTAGGTGCAGAAAATAGGGAATAGCATGAGATAAAACATCTCCTGGGTACACAATCAAGAAGACACATGATTATGAAATGTGGTACTTGGAAGTCTTGCATTGTTTACCATTGTGGTACGTAGAAATATGTACTTACAAACTTTGGTCTTTGACAACACATCTTNAGAACTTTTAAAGAGGAGTATCCTGCACAATTTCTTTCTAGGAAACTTGGTGCTATTCATATGAATAAAAGTATAGAATGTTTNCTTTCTCCTAGATTTGCTTTTTGCATACTAATGCAACTTTTAACCTTGTCAACTGAATTAATAAGTTAATATGCTCTATTGAGCACTGAGGTGCATTGTCATAACAGTTTTGTATTAAGGACAGGTATACTGCAGACAAATCTCTTACCTTGCAGTTGATTGAGGATTTTGACTGACACCCGATGCTGTGCCACAATTAGCTCAAGCTGCAAATCCATCATCGTCACATTATTTACAAGTGACTGGGAAGAGCTGCTTTGCTCTTTAGCTGTGTTGCTTACATGTTGTCTCTTTACACTGAGCTAACAGAAAACACAAACAGAGGCATAAAGGATTAGTATTCATTTGTATTGTTGTTTTTTAATTAGTTTATAATCCTAACAAACATTACTTCAAGAATTAACCAAGACTACAAATCATTAAATATTCAGTAATCAAGAAATTTGAATAATTTATGATTTTTGTTAAATTCATCTCAACATGAAAAAATAAGCNAAAGATCTATTGCTTTTACCAGGCTTAGCTAACCTTTGGCTTTCCAGCTGTTGTTTGAACAATAAAGTTCAAGATGTTCTGCCATTAAGGAACAGTGAAAAATACTACCACCTTAACATTGTAGATTGTATGGTTTCCAGCCTCCTACTCCTGTACAGTGGATTCATTTGAACAGGTGTAGCCACTGCGGTGAAGGAATTGGTTGCCCTATGGTGCAATTTCACAATTACCGCATTCCCCCACCATTTATTTTATGTATTTCATTTATTAAGTTTTTCATAGTAGAATAAATTGATATATTCTTTAAGTTTAGTTCAGTGGAAGGGAGCTTATTGTTGTAAGGTTAAGAAACTACATGTACAATGGAACTAATAAAAATGCCATACCTAGGGCCAGTAGCAGGTATAAAGGCAAACTTTGATACTTGTGAAAGTCACATCATGTTTACTTTGTAGCTATAAGTGTACATGTATTATATGAGTGACACTCATAAACGTAGTAGTAACCCACATGACATTACTGGCAACATACCTTTGTGATGTAGTGGTCAATTACTGACATGTGATGTGGTTCAACACTTTGTGAACGTGATATAGACAGTCCTTTTATTGCTTTTTCCAAAGTTTCATAAGCAAATCCCAGCTGCATAACTGGATTTTTCTAAAAATACAATACAAAAATAAAATTCTATTTCATCATGGAGTTAAATTATTATTTATTACATTTTGGAGCTTTATCTAAATCNCTCCCCAAATGATTTTACCACACGTCCATCGTGTGGCAGTAACATTGACAAACAATTTATTCCCTAGATTTATTATGGAACACAGGTTTTAGCTGTAGTACATGGTCCACTGAAATATTTATGCAAAATTGCAAGACAATTGAATTTTGAAACGGAAAAATCCTCAAAGTGACAAGTAATAAAGTCAGCTTTGTTGTTCTTCTTGTTATAATCAGTTTACATTTACTTAAGTCAATGAGGTGGACAAGCGCCTTTAAATACCGTACCATTATACACAATACACAAATATGAACACTTGTACGTACAAAATAAGCAACTCTGTAGATTGATAAAGAGGGGGATTATTCATTTAATCATTGTTTTATATATTTTTTGCAAACAAGCTTTAAAGTTTCAAAGCACTGCAGAAAATGTAAGCAGCAAGTCAATTCAAGACAAGTAATAAGAGGGCTGCTCTCAATATTGAAACAACTTCTCACTAACAAATGTGNAATTTATTGCCCTCTTAACAACTGACAAATTGGTTTTCCTAAAGCAGAATTGCCANATGAATTGCCAACTACACACGTGACAAATTTATTTTCTTAGACCCTTCGCCCTTTATGCCCTATGCAATAAGATTAATGGGTCTATTTCTCCAAACAGCACAGCACATTTCAATAACAACATTTTAAAAATACAAAATCATGTAGAAAAGTTTACTATATTTTTTTTTTAGTTGTTGCTGCTTAACAGTTAAAATAAGACTTATAAAAAAGAATATTTAACTATTCATATCAGTCCTTATCACTGGGCAGCTTGAAATACATAAATATATATTCCCTAAATAACACACACACAAACACACACACAGGCAGAACACACAAAACTCCTTTTTTACCTCAGAACTAACAACATTGCTTAAATATAAAATGATGATGATGATGACGAGGNTTCATTTAAACCCCCCACCCAACTGCTAGTTCCAGATCATAGCTGGCTGCAGCCATGAACACAGACATTATCTGGCCTGCCGCTGTAGAACAGTAATATAATAAAAGGACAAAATTGTTTGTTATAACAATACATTTATACAATGGCCTAAATTCACTAACCAGGGAATTTGCAAAAGGAATTGAAAAGTGGGGAGTTGCCATAGCAACCAATCAGATTCAAGCTAACATTCTCCAGTATGTAAAATGAAACGGAGACCTCGAATCTGATTGGTTGCTATGGGCAACTTCTCCACTTTTCAATTCCCCTGCAAACTCCCCGCTTAGTGAATATAGGTCAATATGTTCCCAAAATGTTGCCCTGATTCTTTCTGGGCGAGGAACAGTACTGTTACAAGGAAATGCTTTAAATTTGTTTTTAAAACTTTAAGACTACCATCAGTGTACTAAACGGCACATCAGATGGTTACTTACTTGTTTTCATAAGCAAAAGAAACACATCAGATCTCTTCACACTTCTATATAGCTAAACATATACACTAGACAGGTGGTTCCCAAACTTATNAGTTCGAGGCAACCTTAGGGTCTCCATATTTTTTCAAGNTACCCCTAAGACTAAAAATGGGACTGCTTGGTAATTATTTACAGTTTTTGAATCACAATAGTGTAATTTATATAAATAATAATAATACTTCAGGTTGACAACAAATATTGTGTGGCTCNTATACAAGAAGTAAAATACTAGAAGCACTAGCAACGGACCGCCACATCGGAAAAAGCATTTTGCGGCANCCCAATGAGAGCATAGTGGCACCCCAGGAAGCCTACCAGCACAGTTTGGGAACCACTACAGTAAACCAAGATGATGTAATGGTATGTCTGCTTTATGTATAATAATTGTCTACTAAAGAAATTCNAACAGCTCTATACAGGAGTGTTTCTGTTCCATTAGTAAAATGACTTACATTACCTAGCTAACATTACCCTCACCCACTCCTCTAATATCTTGGACAAAAAATACGAATCAATATTATTTTAATTATTTATAGAGCTACTGTACACAGAATTTTTTTCATATAATATATCATTTACATTTTATTTCTTTACCTGTATATAGGTAGGTCGATTTCCTGCGCTGCTTGTTGTCAGATTAACATTTTCATCTGACTTGTCTGAATGAGGAAAAAAAAGTATATTTCTTTTATTCTTGTTTCTGTTTTATTAAAAAGCATACAAATGAGCAAACTAAACAAAATGCTAATTCAAATATATGACTAAAAAAGCTTTACAAACATTGAAATGATTACATTGCATATCATCAAGATAATCCCCCGGGATAAAAAAAAAGAACATTAAACTACATCATTTTATTCATNCAAACACTCTGCTTATGTGATGTATTATATAATGTAATGCTGTATATTATTTTGCTGCTTTATTATGTTGAAATGAAAACATTTAAATATACAATAGAATAGAAGTAACCTGCAATACCTAAATAGTAATGTTATACAAAAGCTATCGAATCCAGCTTCTCTAGATATGGTTTTAAATTGATATAAGAATCATATAGATTTTATCCAGCATTACAAGACAGTGTTAATGTCTTGAAAGTTTTGCATTGTTCTAATGGAAAAAGATTGATGAGAATGAAGTTAACAGATTTTAATACATGTAGAAATGATAAAATATGGAATTAGATAGACTAAGTAAATATATATTATAAATTAATCTATCAGTAAATATGCATTCCCAGCAAAACCCATAGTGCCTNAAAAAGTCAAACATTTTCTGACATTTCAGAAAATACGTAAGTGTATAGATACAATTTATGCAGACTACAAATATTGTGCTTTTTAGGACTTAAGTGGGGATATTAAGTTAAGCACATAAAACAAAACTCCACCGTTACTTTCCACATGATATGAAATAAATAGTATTATAGATGCAGTTGTTTCAGATTGAATAAATNCAGGTGCTTTCTGCAAATTTACTTAAATCACAAAAATGATGACACTATGACTAAAATATTGCTTTTCCTGCGGCCTGCTTGATATTTCAGCACGTAGCTATAATGCTAAATGGTTTATTTTACAAGGTCTCTGGAATCAAATTCACCAGACTGAAAGTTCAAAGTGTCCCTGTGGGTTAATTGTCCTGTTGTCTAAGGAATATCCTTACAGCGGAAAACTAATTTCCGCAATGGTCAAAGGGTCCCAGTTCAAATTTACTTCAGCAGTATGTTTAAAAGAGCTTACAAACTCATTCCTTTTCACTGCTGTAAATGTGTTGTATTTGTTAATTAAATCCAGCTTTTCATTCATTTGGAAGCCTACATTCATTCAACAAGCCTGTATGTATATACAGTATATATATATATATATATATATATATATATATATATATATATTAGGTTTTTAACAGGTTTTTATATAGTGGAATCAGATTACGTAGTGTTTTACAGTTTCAACAATCAAGACATGACTGGGTGGTAACAGTAGAGAATAGTCCTAATGGGTGAGGAAGGATATTCCAGAGAGTGGGTGCAGCCCGTGAGAAGCCCCGAACCAGAAAACATTTTTTCAATGTAGCAGAGATGTGTGTTAATGTACTGTGATAATTTAACAAAATATTTCATACTGTTCATGTCAATAAGATGTTAAAATTCCTTTTACCACTTACCACCTTGCTTTTTCATTGTATCATTTCCTATACTGACCTTAACTCACAG
>JABWIB010012128.1:3678-15654 GCA_016617825.1 Platyplectrum ornatum | reverse complement strand
TCATGCCTTAAGATTAGCTTCCGAAACCACTTCTGATTGTACAGAACAGTAACAAATTATATTTCCAGTTAGTGTTGTATAATTGGCTTACATGTAGCTTAAGTATGTATCAGTTAGAGAGTAGCAAGACCAAATATTGCCAGCAAGATGACCAATAGTCTTGATCATGCTATAGCTATTACTTGCTTCCCTTTTTGCTTTTCACTTCCTTGTTAGTTCCCTTGTAACTTCCAAGTTCACTGTCAGAGCAACAAGTTTCCTTCGCCNGCTTTCTTGGTATTACTCCTTGCANCTGTGGTTCTGTCCCGGTCATCCTTCATCCCTAATGGATACAGCATTGTCTTATGACAATAAAGTAAATGCATAAACCATTAAGAACACACTTTAATATTGTGTGATCCAACCTTTCTTGTGTTGTAGCCATTAAATAAATACATAAGTTTGATATGTCTTGCAGCAAGTTAGCCTTTGCTACTACCATAATCCTGTGTTTGTCCTGGATTTCCAACTGCATCCCTTGAAATAAATTATTAACAGAGCTTTAATGCTAAGCACATATGTCTCTATATCTATAGATCTTTAAATAGAAATGCCCACGTATATTTAGAGAGGGATAAGACACTTAATGCAATCGATCTTGTGAGACTTGTGTGTTGTGTTTTCTGTGACTGAGATGCGTAAAGGCAAAATGAAAATGAAGTTGCCCCTTACAGACAATCCAATTCAAGTGTGAGTCCTCTGTAAATGTTTAGCGGATGGGGCAGACTGAATTAACCTACCAGAGTAGCACTTGCAATTTGACCTGGGTATTGTACATTTCTCTGGGGCTCAGACGAAAGCTGCCTTCAGCAGCCCTGACCTTTTGAAATTGCATTTGTTAGGAAATCAACCTGTTTCTTGAAAGTGATCTGGATTTAAATTGGCAAAAAAAATGTTTGAAGTGAAGTAACATAACCTCTTTCCGACTGGAGTTCACTACGAAATGTCTTGTAGTAACCACAAAGATGGTTACNTGGTGTCTTCATTTGTTTGCTTAGTCACGTAAAGCATAATTTTGTANTGACTCTTATTATTCTATAAAAATGACAATGGACAGGATCCAAANATCTGTCTTCAAGTTGCTTGGAGATGGAACTGAGTTTTGTACTCTAGGATATCCTTCTGGTATGGCCGTATTTCCCTTNTGTCCACAAAAGAAGGCCATAAATTTTACAGTAGGGACAGGAAAAGGGGGGATGGTAAAGATGAGGACTTACTACACGTAAATTCTGCCAAGCCCATCCANGAGGAGAGGAGGGTATTTTTCCTTTATCCTTATTCTAAATAAAGGAAGTTTAAAATAAACATACAAAAGATGCATACAGAGAGATATAAAAAATGTATCTTCTACAAGGACAAGAATAACCACCACTTTCTGCAGGTTAATTGTTTAATGTTGGTATGTATAAATGGGGATGAGACCGGGCCAGGCAGGTTCANTCACTCCAGCCTGTATAAACAGTTTATAATACAAAATCCCCACCACACTCTAGGTGNGTGAAGGGTGTCCTTAACAGTGCTACCCCTAGCTATCCTATGTAGAACATGTAATAAANTGCAAAAAGGGGCTGTAATAAGGAGATGGGTACACTTGTGGAGTGAGAATTAATTATAATGTTTATAANGATTTTGTTTCATCAAAGCTATTGATATTAAAATTGTTATTATTAGGATTTTTCAGTCTACGAGTGCTCCCATATCCCTTTATACAGCATCTTGTGCACTTTATTACAATTGCTTAATGTTGACATATATTACAGGTGATAACCTTTAGCAATCTGTATGCGCACTGAACCAGATTCAGCCCTATGTCTTATATGCATGCAGCTCCATAATCTATAATCTTGGGTCTGTGTTATCTGTACCCAGAGCCATCATCATGTGGGACGCTATTTATAATACAAATAGGGCCATTTATTTACAAAAAATAACCTGAACCTTTTACATGCACATTACCCNGACATGGGAAAGATTTTGGAGGAAGCACGGGGACCTGCTGAAGAACTTAAATGCCCACTTTCTAATTATTGTGGAACAGATTTGAATCAACTCCCTTAAGATTAAGGGGTGCAAAGTAAATCTGATTCTTTTCCATACAGATAAAATTTTTCTTTGCCACATAGAACTCACATGCTGCAATTGGTTTATTTTGAAGTTTAGCCATAAAACGTCATCACTCAACTGTTTTCACTGTTACAATACACCATCCCCTGCAGTTCTACATGATCTCTATACATGAGTATTGTGATGAACTAGAAAAAACTATGTGCAACTGTGAATAAAACCTTACTGTATTTTGTATCATCTGGTATGTTTCTGTGTCCATCAATATATTGGTATATAAATACTACTGAAACACATTTACAACTATCTGGAAAAGAAAACTTTATCCTATGCAATTTTACNCTTTGATAATACTTAGAATTGGTCATTAAACTTGATCTTATGGGAAGAACTCACAAGTCAAAGCTGTTAAAATAGTTATATTCTGGACTAAATAAATAAAAACTATTAAATATAAATGTTTCTTTTGCAAAAGTCATATAATCCCCAAGCATGCCTCTGCAAATGAGAATCCTGACAATTTATTATAGACTTTTTGTATGTGGTAATAAAGTCCGTGTGACATTTTTTATTACAGACTGAACCTGGAAATAAGCTTTTTAAAATGCAATATGAATACTCAGATAAAGACTCATTGCAAATTTAGCACTACAAACTGAGATTATTTTATTTTTCATCCAAAAATAGGCCCTTCTGAAGAATTACATTTTTTTTATTTGCATCAGAGATCTTTTATTTGACTGTTAGCCATTAAGGGCAACAAGATTTATTTTTATTGGCTTTAAACAATAACATGTTACCTATACAGGCCTTGAATGCTACAGATCTATGATAAGCAGAGAGACTGAGGTAATACAGCAGCTAATACAAGTTTACATGTATTAAAAGTTTTCTTATTTGTTTTTTCTCATTAATTATTAATCCATTTTTAATTATGGTATTAATTATTATTATTATTATTATTATTATTTTATATGCCTAAAAATATATTTAAAAAAAATAAAAAAAAAATATGACATGCAGCTATTCAGACAAATGTGTGATTTGTTTTATTCTTGTTTGACAGTTTCATATTTGTTAAGGTCTAGACGGGTGTAAATTTACTAAGCCTTGAGATGGGGTGTGAGTTGATCTAAATCATCTTGACAGATCTTCTTTCAGTGGAAATAACAAATTTACTATTGAGCGAGTTTATTTTTTAAGTTGTTCAAGTCGAGTTTGTCTTAGTTTTCCTCAGTGTTTTTGTTTAAAATTGACGCAAGATGGGCTCATCTTGCCATGAGATGTGGTCATCTTGCCATGATATGGGCTCATCTTGCCATGATATGGGCTCATCTTGCCATGAGATGTGGTCATCTTGCCATGATATGGGCTCATCTTGCCATGATATGGGCTCACCTTGCCATGAGATGTGGTCATCTAACCATGATATGGGCTCAACTTCCAGCTGCGAATCCTCTCAATGGATCTCGATGGACACTGCCTTATTTTTGAAGATTTTCCCCCTTCAGGGCTGGCGGTCAGTTGGATGACTCCAATGTCTCCAAAAGTTATACCCATGAATNTAAATCACTGCCTCAGTCTCAGTCCCTACTGGGGAGACACCAAAAATTGGCAACTCTGCAATAAACCGTACACTTTGGATCAGCAGCTATCTACTCATTTTTATGAAAGAAAAGTAAGGATTTATTTTACACAAGCAAACTAGTTCCTCAATAAATTATNGTGAATTTCAGGTAGTGAAATACAGATAGAAAAGTAACACAAGAAAATTAGTATAACATATAATAGACACACACTAATTAAAACCCTATTTTTAAAGTGCTTCCTTCTCCTCTCCATTCAGTAGTTTCTATCTGCACATGAGTTATTTTTATTAAGTGTATTCATTAATAAATGTCTTTATTAAATGTCTCTAGAATAGTTACACAAGACAAATGAATATGTTAATGCTGGAACGTCTTCAAATACAGTATTATGTGTCAACTNGCATTTTATCTTTTTCACAAATTAAAATATCAAGTCTAAATATACAGCCACATTCAGCAAGAGCTGTGACTGTAACCTCAAAGATCTTTGCAGGTGGAATTTGCTCCCTGCACAAAGCTCAATGTATCAAGGCCATTTTGTATAATGTCTCATTCTGCCATTTAGTATTTCTACTAAATTACCACTTGAAAAAGGCTTTGTCAGCGTAATTGCAATGGAAAGAAATATTCACCCCAATAGAAGGCATAATTATTTTCTTTGTAATTAAAATATTCTGTATTGTGAATTAAATGAATGTTCATCGCGTTGATGTGGGCTTTTTCGTACAAAGCTTATCTATGATTGTCAAGAGGAGACAATGATTTCCATTTCTGTGCTATAGTTTGGGTTGCTTTTGTTCTGAGTTTTCTCTTTTCTTCTACTTTCACTCTGGCATCTGGAGAAGGAAGAACCTATTTTGTATAATGTGTGNCAGAGCTGTAGATATAAAATCATGTGGACTTTTTTATTAGCATCTAAGTGACACTGACNGACTTTAAGGTGGAACTCATCATATCCTTAGCCCTCAAAATAATTCTCACTGTACGTGTTAAAATGGATACTGATCTTTCATTATTTCTTTTTTGTAAGATATAAGAGTTGTGTCTAAAATCAGTGCTGTANGGCATTCACAGTGCACTTTAACTTACATACTCACAAATCCTTTTTTCCTGCATTAATAGACTAATGCTTCTTATCTTATCAACTCCTTTGTTCTCTGGCTTTGCGAACCATACTTCTGGTCCTTTTGTCCATTTCTAATTTGAATGTGGTCTTCATTTATTTTATTCTGTTTGTATTGTGATAAACCCTTCTGTTTCATATAACATAACTACACTTAAACAATGATATTGCTTCAGACTCTAAGCACTGATCCTTTCTCTGTTGCCAGCCAGTTGCTTGGTTACAGGACGCTATCCAGGGGTGTAGGAACAAAAATTTTAATGGAGGGGCAAAAGGCCAAGGACTACTATAGGGAGTGACTGCTGATATGTTATATATGTCCTATGTTATGTCATTAGTGTTTCTAGAGTTGGCCAACCCAAGCTTAATTGTTTATTTTACTATAAAAATATATTTATCCATGATGGTATGTGCTATAAATTTAAATGACTAATTTCAGGGTAAAAAAAAGTATTGAAGTCAGGTAATGAGAGTAATCGTGAATCTGGTCATTATTGTGCTGGTTGTTATTGTATTCCAGGACTCTTGGTTATTATTATATTTTTACCATCTGTAAAACAATAAAGAATAGAGATAGTATCTGCGCCTTTCTATCAGCAGCTATGCCAGAGACTAGGAGATTCACCAATCTCCCACAACAAAACCGGTATGATAGGTGATTATTACTTGTTGCTAAATTTTTACCATCTGCATTGCAGTACTTCTGGTTATTATTGTGCTTGTTGTTATTTTTTGTACTTACGGTGATTAATTTTCTCACAATTTATGCATTCCAGTGCCCATAATTTTATTGTGCTTATTGTATTTCAGTACTTATGTACCACAGTATGCACTTTTTGTCACTCAGGTCAGGTGTTCCCTTTCTATACTCCTTTCTCACTGCAGGTGGCCATCTAATGTAGTCCTTGCTACAAGTAACTCATTTTCCGAGAGCATTGTGTTTGGACTGTGCTGCACCAGTCTGTCCCCACCATTAGGGTCTTTGGCAAAGACCAGACCCTCAGTTAGGATCAGCACCCAGTTACATGTTAATCCTTAATAGTTTGTTTCAGAAGTAGTGTTTAATAAAGATGTTTCCCTCCTTGTAATAAACTTGTCATGATATAAATTACTCTTTTGTTAGGAGCAAAACAATGATGTGGTCATTCCACTATCACATACAGATAAGTACTAGTACTACTAACTACTACAGTTACTGTATAGACCCATAGTTGGAAACTGAGCAGAATTTTCAGAAATTATAAAAAAAACGGCACATAGGGTTAGTTGCTTGAGTAAGTCGTATATCTCACAATATATAATAACTGAAGTCAATATTTTTATAACCTGAGTGCTACCTGTGTCATTTAAGGAAAATTATGTCGTCTATGGGATTGGCACCCACAGTGTTAATATTGTCCTATGCACCTCGCATACTCATTGATGGAGACACCGGTACATGTCAGTATTTAGCAATCTCATTTGCCATTTACCTGTCAGATGTTCTCTTTTAGGAAGAGCTGATGTGTCATTCTAGACGGTCCCCATTTGTAATCCTACCATGATTGATTGTGGTGATTGCAAAGAAATTATGCTACCCTGGAATATATATGATTAAGCAATAAAGACTTGGATTCTGTCACAGCGACAAACCTGCAAAAGTCATGTCACAGTAACCACTTTCTTGCCAATGACCATGTTAAATGGCAGAACTATGTGAATATCATATATCTTTTACAGAAGAGTCCTGTAGATTTCAAGTAACCAACTCATTTTCATTTAATGAAATATTAATGTAGTGGTGCATGACAATGGAAACTTCCTGGTTACTGGGAACTTCTAAGTTCTTACNACATGCTAGAGAAGTGGAGAGAGAGGGGGGGTTCATTTAAGTGTGAGCTACCTTATGCTAATGATAACAGAACAGTTGTGTACATAATTTACATTCCCCCCAACTAAAGCTGTTTCATATTAGAATCAGTGTAGACTATACAGTATCTTTATTTAAGATGTTGTCTTGTTTCGATGACCTTAGTAATGACCTTTATCAGATCAAAGATATTATTGTGCATCACGTATATATATTACTCTGTCAGTGCCAAGAGATGGACAGACTGAATTGATCACTGAGTCCCTTTTGTCTCTCTGTAACTTTATTATTAGGTGAGGACAGAAAGGAGGGGGCCTAATCTCAATGAGCTATTTGTCCTTTTAGCCTTTGCACTAGATTGATGGCATTCCGCTAGGGTCTTGATGTCTGACTACAGCATACAGATGACCACAGAGAACAAGTAAGCGTGAGAACAAGTAAGCGTGAGCACAGACAAACATAGTTCTGTGATGTCCACCACATAATAATTACAACACGACAGCTAGGTACTGAACAACAGAACACGAAACTAAAAGGCAGATTAGAATATATAAGGCATAACATTTGCATGCATTTGATGATATTATTGCTCACCCTAGTCCCTTTAGTTCCTGTTGGGGTTTGTGCAGTGGAATTAATGCACACATGTAGCATAATCCTTCACATTTCCCATCAGCCTAAGCAAAATGTTCAGAGAAAGCTGGGCCTACATGCAGGGCCGCCACCAGGATCACCCGNGCCCGGGACTCCCAAAGTCTAGGGCGGCTGGGCCCCCCCACCACAGGAGGCTGTCGAGCCTTTAGGCGCTCTGTACTGGCGCTCTGTACTGGCGCTCTGTACTGGCATGCCGGCCACTGCCGGCAGCCTGCCTGAACTCAGTAAATTCAGGCAGGCTACAGGCAGCGTCTAGCACGCCAGTACAGGGCGCCGGCCCACTGCTGGGGGTTGGGGGGACGGCCGGGACTGTAGGACCGGCTTTGCCCCCCTGATGGCGGCCCTGCCTACATACATTATTGTGTCCACTCCCACATGCACAGAAGACTTACACCCGTCACTAACTTAGGTTTTTATTCTCTACCATACAGAAATTTTAAAAGATAAACAGTAAATTAAGTAAGAGAAAATGTCCCTTGTGTAATCCCAGTCTATGGCCCAAATTTACTAAACAGGGAGATTGCAGGGACATAGAAGAGTGGGGATTTTGCCAATAGCAACCAATCAGATTCAAGCTCTCAGTTTCAATTCACATACTGGAGGTTACTATGGGCAACATGCCCAATTTTCAATCTCCCTGCTTAGTAAATTTATGTAAAATAATATGTTAATAATAAGTGTCATTAGGCTGGAACTGGACCTCTGCTGTTGGTGGAGACATGGGAGGAATGGTAGGGAAATTNCCTATCCCTGACCCCTACCTTTGGGGAATTTAGAGAATATAGATTTCTGTATCATCTTCATGTAAAATGGGGTTGATGCAGAAGCTTGGATTATAAGTACTGTCTAATCAAGCCTTAACTGTTCAGTTAACATACCTCCCAATCCCACCAATCATATCTAATGTACGCTTCCCACCTCACTGTCAGAAACACTTTCAGCACGGAAGTCTGAATCTTGAAGATCAATACCCATGCTCATAACACCCATATATGGCTGGCTTTGGTCCATTTCGTCTGGAGTGACCAACTTAATATGCATGGAAGTTGGGACCCATTCAGAAGTCTGCATTTAACGCTTTCATGGATATGTATAATATATATATATATATATATATATATATATATTTATATATAAATTCATTAAAAGAATAGTAAATTCTAACTTGCATTCCCATGAAAAAGCTAGTGAAGCATTGTAAATTAGGCAACTGTATCAAAATGGCCAAGTTGTAGTTAGCATGCTGCATAGGATTTTATGCTCTCAGTACATATTTTTCCAAGTAAGTTCTTGACGATGACCATTATAAAGAACACTAATAAATGTCAACTTTGCAATGTTGTCTTAGGAAATTTGTGTTTAAAGTAAAAACATAACGCCCTCTTCACAAATGAAAAATCAGAGCACAACTGTCCTGAGGTGACTTGGCTGCCCATTTGCATTGTAACTGCATCTCTGTGATCAATTAACTGTCTTTTTCAATTAACAAAGTAAGAAATCAGCCAGCGTCCCAGCCTGAAGGTGTCCTTGGAATATGTCACATGTTAGCTGCTCACTACATGGAGTCCATGGCACTGTGGTGTAGTATCAGGAGGCTGGCAACTTCTAAGGTAAAAGTCTTAGCCAATTCTTCTAGCCAGAAGGGAGAGGACTTTAGCAGGATGTCACTTTGTGTAGGGTACATGATCCGTTTAACCATTTACATTTAATATTGATTCTTTAAACATTTGCTTTATTGCACTGTACAATGTTTATAATTACTATTATGTTTTATCTCATATTCGAGATAAAAATGATAGATGACTTANGCTTTATTTATTAATCAGCTGTATGTTTTGCAATTCTGTTAAATGTTAAAATTGCACATTTCACATGGAGGCTATTGTACAGAAAATGCATTAAGGCTGCTTTAAGGCNGGATCAGGCCCTTGGCTTACACTGGATTAACCATACTTGAAGACAAATGTAAAAACAACCATAAATAATCACAAAAGGTACTCCACATAGTAGAGGTAGGCAATATGTGGCTTTCCATGTTTCCATATACCTGTGGGGTATGTAGTCCTGAAGTATGCATATATCATTTTATTTTCTATTTTTTACAGGTATTTTTTTAATTTTTTTTAAATCAACAAACAATATTGTTGATCAATCGGGAAATCCGACTGATCAACAATATTGTTGGTTGAGTTTTTCCGGCGTTTTATTACCTTTTTTAAGTGGCTATCCACTACAACGATTTTGGCCAAAATTAATAACAATCCTGGATATTGGCCAAAATCGTTGTAGTGCATGGCCAGATTAACTGTGTTCNACATTACAATGGTCCTATCCCTAAATACAAATTCTAACCTTAAACTTATTTAGTAATTATCTAATTACCTATCTCTAATGCTGGTTCAGTGGTGATCGACAGAGATGACAGGAAGAAGACAGAGCTGTAGAAGACTGGATAGTAGGATAGAATGGAAAAGAACATTTTTGTAACTTGTCAGTAAATGTTGAAGAGGTTTGATGCCAGCTTATAGTTGTTGGCATGGTATTCCTGTTCACATCACATTTTTTTATTTATTTCTAAAGCACTTNCAGTCATAACAGCTGACATTATGGTGTGCGCTGTTAAAGTTTTAAGGTCTTAGAGTTCATGCCAATGGAAGCGTAAAATTTAAGCACAACGTGTGACTCAAAACAACCATTTTTCTATGGGGAAAAACTGTGATGTTATGATTCAGAAGGCCTGTTAGTTCATATTANGAGACAGGTGACATATAGTCATCTTTATTATGTCCTGTGTTATGTTCTGTGCTTTGGGATTGGAGTTTGATACCATACAAGTCTCTTTATAAAATGTAACTATTTCTGTTTGATAACTGATTTTATAAAATGACCCAAAAGTCACTAAGTGTTCCCCAAAAATGAGTATTAGGAATACTTTAGCAGTGTGCCCTGAAAGCATTCTAGAAGTCTCAGTAGGTATCATATTATTTATTATTTACTATATGTATTGTTCATTATTGGAGAATTCAGTCTAAATTCCCTAACACGCACACTACTTTAATCAGGTAGTAAGGTGTTGTAGATCAACAAACCCCATCATGTTTTGTCGGTGCATGCTGGGAGTTGTAGTTTTACAACACTCGACCTGCCAAATCTTGCTTATTCCTAAAGGATTGTAGATTTTAGAAGCTACTTCAAAAGCCAAAGAATAATTAGCTGCTAGTTTNAAGGTTGCAATTAATGTCATTTTCTGAATAGTATTGCTACCTTGAAATATTTTCTGTAAGTCAAAGTCATCCGTCGAGGAACATATTTCATGGATGCTCTTCCCATTCCTATTACTAGCCAATTTTGTTAACACAGTGACATTAGGCTAACTTAACCTTCAATCCGCTGCTGCCAGCTGCGGGAAGTAGGAAGATAAATGAACATTTCCTTCTATAGCTCTTTAGCCTGCATGTATTCAGGATGTCGAGATTGATGTGTGCATTCTAGATGTATGTACCTAGGATAAAAGATGTCCAGGCTTTCATAAACTTAATCATTCTCAGTACTGAATAAGTTAACCAGAAAGCAATTCATTTCAATTTTCCATTCCCCCTAAATAGTCAGACACCAGCACTATGGGCAGAGCAAGTTAGTCTGAAAAAGGGTATGTTATTTAGCAATCAAGTAAAATTGTCACCATCTAATTGACCTAACCAACTTCATCAATTCCAATTATATGGCTACCAGAGGCATTTAATGTTAGGTAGGGCAAGCTAATTAAATTGCAATAAATATTAGTTTGCATTCTGGTAACAGCTAGCGTCTAATGAATTAACTGCTAATAGCTCATTTATTAAATGCCAATTACATGCTGGTAGCAGAATATTTGAAAGTAATACGAAAACTTTGTCCTTTTTTTGTTACGNGAAATGTCCTCCAACTTTGTCCTGTCGTGCATTTTATTTTGTTAACCCATTTGTAACTATCAGCATGCTGGACCTCTATACAATACATCTTAATATATAGTTCCCCCGAGAAAGAATACCACTTGACGGATGAATAGTTTCTTACTACATCTATTTAATGTACTTAAAATGTGTTCACACATATGAAAAAAAAATATTTAATTGCATTGATAATTTGGTTTAAGACAACATTTATTTTGTTATTGAGAGACCATTCAATGGTTGGGTCAAGATACCAAAGAGAGTGCACACTAATGGTAATGTTGTCAATACATACATATTTGATGGATACAAGGTATAAATTATATAATATTGATAACATTTTTATTTGTTTAAAGACCTAGTAATATAATTAATAATGAACAGAGCATTCAAAATTTTTGNTTCGCTGCAATACGGCCAACATTAACAGTTTACATAATGAAACATTCCACTGGCTCACAAAAGAAAATAGCCCCGAGATCTATTTATCACCACTGTAACAATTAGAAAATGTGTTGTTATAACATATAACTGTTTGGTAAAGCAGCCTTTTGCTTGCTTTTGATTTACATACTTACTAACAATATTTTGATTGTGAAGACTAACATTGCCAAAACACTGTAGAGAACAATTTGATACAAGCCATTATCTCTTCAGCTAGATTAAATTAATTACAATCATTAGGCTAATGCAACTTCTAGGAGTGCATGATATCTTGCACAGTGT
>JABWIB010012127.1:0-12015 GCA_016617825.1 Platyplectrum ornatum | reverse complement strand
TGGTGAGTAAGGCAACACTAGGCCATGCTGTACAAATGCAAAAACAAGCTGTTTACAGGGGGCTATTAATACAGTTCCTAGAGGTTTCCATGCACTATTAATCATCAGGCTTAGCAGTGGTTTCCCTTTAAAACCTTGGAAAAAACCCAGGTTCACACTACAGTGGAAAAGGGGTCTTTTTTTGACCTGGGAAGAATGCAAGGTCTGAACCTGGGTTTTTGGTGGAAAAGTGGTTATAGACACCTTATATATAAAGTCAGAATTGTCCAGTCTGTGCTATGTAAGGTATGTTCATATTTTAAGTGTTGTTTCCTTTGCAAAAAGTCAAATGTCAAGTCAGACAAATGCGGCTAAATGTTAATTGTGCAAAATGTTGGCAATAAAACCAGCCGGGCAAGAAGGGGTGCTCAGAGGAGGAAGGCATGATTGTTCCAGCGCTACACTCTGCATTTAGTGCCAGTGTTTCCAAAATACAGGAATGCACTGAGCGAGCGACTGGAATTATGTGTGGTAAAGGTCATCTCGTCCCATGGCTATTTTCTTGCTTGTGTGGCCTTTGCTGTAGATGACAACACACAGCTAAAGTGGTAGCTTAAGTATAAGGAAGAAGGTCTGTTGCTTACATACATATGCTGTATACACTTCATAGTCATTACATTAAAATCTACTATGCAGAAAGATAATAAAGCTATGTTATACATTTGTTGTTACTTATACCTCTTCTCCACCAAAAACCCAGGTTCAGACCTGGGTTTTTATCCTGCATTTTTCNGGGGGCAAAAAAGACCCCTTTTGCAAAGCAGTGTCAACCTGGGTTTTTTCCAGGGTTTTAAAGGGAAACCCCTTTTCTAAAAATCCCAGTAAAAACCCTCCATTTGTCCCGGGAAAACACCTGGGTCACTTGACCTGGGTTTTTTTTCTTGGGACCCATTTCCACTGAGAAAAAAGCTTGGGTTTTTTTGTTAGTGGAAAAGGGGTATAAGTGTTCACGTGGGTCTACCACATGTCATTTAATTCCTCATTATTTAAAGTATAGCTTCATGCTGCAGCCTCTGCACAGATAACCTTTGTTTTATGCTATGAAAAGATCTTGAAACATATTAAATAAATACAATTGAATTTAAAAGGGCTCAGCGTATATAAGCACAGAATGTACGAAATGTCCTATTGCGTAACTATTAATAAGACTAAACAGTTGTCAGATGCAGTAACAGTAAGCTGTGCCGTGTGACGCTACCTTCAAAATCCACATTTAACTACCTGTCGTTTTACTGCTACAAAAGTAAACATTTGGAAAAGGCACCAAACTACGGTATAAGTGTTTACAACTATTAAAACAACGCTATTCTGCCAATCACAAACAGGGATCAGCTTAGCCATTAACATGTCCAAATGTGTGTGTGTGTGTGTGTGTGTGTGTGTGTGTGTGTGTATATATATATATATATATATATACATATATATATATATATATATATTCCATCTATCTAGAACATATCCATTGGAATAATACTCTGCACAGTACTTGTACATTTCCAGCTATGCTATATATAAGATATATAAGAGCTGTACTGTAATAATAAAGCCATACTAGAAATGAATAATAAGTATCACAGAGGGTTTTGGTTTAGCATGTGTATTGGGACAGTATTACCCCAGAATGTACATGTGTGTTACAGTCATATAGATAGAATTCCCTATACATGTAGGGAATGGCCTAGTTCAGTGCTTCCCTTACGGCCTAGTGGTTATTGTGTATGTAAAGTAATCAGACGACCCCCTTTATGCTCCAGTCATAGTAATCATGCATCTTACCAGCCATTCCTCTGGTGTCCCTGTCATCAGCGTGAACTTAATGTGAGCTGCCACTGCTGTCACTACTACTACTAAGGCTGGACTGTCAGCGCATGCCCCGCCCCCTAGCCCGAGGCGCCAATCAGAGCACGGCACAGGTACGCGTTACTGTGACAACAGGAACTAATAGAACGGCGGTCATCTAGGGACTGTGCAGTCACTTCTGTCTCCGGTCTAGGAGCCATTTCGGATAGGAGCTAATCTTATGCCTTGCACTTAGGGCTTCGTGCAAATGGCCGCCGTTTTAAAATAACTTGAGACACTTCTTAAGTCTGCAGTAAACACAATGATCCCCTCTTGTAATGGGACTCTATCAAGCCGGAAGTAAGTGTGCATCCCTCTGCAAATATCATTGGTGACCAGCGAAGCCTATTTAATAAATAACTACCACTCCATAGACTTTCTAAGGCATATTGGTGCACATGTCACGCCTCAGTCCACATATGGCATATAAACTATTGTTACAAGCTGTGATAAACTAGCTGTATGGCTATAATCAGACACACAGAACTGTGTAAACTGCCATGTAAGGTAGAACCAGATTCTTATGTGAAGTTGCTGTTGTAATATTAGTATTGTAATCTTGAGATACTTCACTGTTCTGGAGTATCTATGTTTGGAATCATAACTTGCATTATCATACTCATCTGTCACATTTATTGTTGATTGCAGGTTTTCAGATCAGAAAAATGTAATACATTGAATACATTAATTAGCCACAGAAATGTCTGGGATGTGGTTGCACGGGGATGTTATTACTTAAGGACATAGAATATAAACAAAAGAGAATTGAGCCATAAATTCATACATTTCCCTATACTAGAGGATTGCTTTATACCACCCCATCTATGTAGAACTAAGAATCCCAGCATGCTTCAACTGCACAGACATAGTGGATGCCTGGCAAAGCATGCTGGGACTTGTAGTTTGACACCTGGAGAGCTGTAGGTTGCCTACCCCGGCTCTAACCTATATTTATCTGTTATGTTTAATGAAAAAAAAGGTTCTTATGCTTTGGCTGTATATTGTCTAATTTACAAGCAAATGTACATAAGGTCATAGAATGAACTAGACTGAATGGATTTTATGTTATATCAACATGCTTTGCTTGATATATCAATTCTTCGTGTGGTGCCATACAGGGTCCAATAGTCAGAACCTGGCCAAAAACTGAATCAGATGATCGTCCCAGAACCTTTCTGATCTATTGTAACCCACACACAAGAAAGATTATTGTGCCAATTCGTTCTAGTGCCGATGGCTAACCCGTTACACTCCAGATGCTGTCAAACTACAAGTCCCATCATACATTGCCAGGAGTTTGGAATGCTGAGCCTTTAGCACAAGCTGGCAAAGCATGATGGGACTTGTAGTTCGACAACATCTGGAGTGTCACAGGTTAGCCATCAGGGTTCTAGTGACTGCCCAGCTTAACATTTGTGTCTGGAATGGTTTCCTCAATAGTAATATGACTATAATGGACACAGGCTTCAGTCAACCCCTTCTGAATAGCAGAAGCTGCTCCTTGCAGTGTAAATGCATGCATAAATGTCTTACGATATCAGGCATGTCTCAGTCATGTTCAGGATCATTTTTCAAGCTCAGTTATTTCCTGATATATTTATATTTTTAATTATCAGAACTGGGACATCAGTTTAAAATGAAAGTTCACAATAGTTTTTTGTTTTAAAACTGTATTTATTACAAAATAAAACAAGTTTATCCAAATATGCTCTTCCATGTACTGAGAGCTATACATTGTAAGAAAAAAATACTAGGGTAGTAGTTCAAGTAACATGTTTGCAGAATACCCACTATTAAAACATAGCAATATATTCCTGCACTTTGTACAACACAAACGTATTTACAGTTGCTCAACAAAACAGCATTACAACATGCATAGAGTCACAAATGCTCATTAGAGTTCAAGGTTTTGACAAAATCTCATGTTGTTTGCTATATGTTCTTGGGTCAATGAGGCCAGTTGTCAGCTTATTCTAGGATATAGAAACAGAAGTGCTTTAATGGAGAGGTTACAACTTGCTTAACCAGAAATTTATTCTGAAGCAAGTACCTGTCTTGCTCTGAAATGTCTGTCCCCAGTACAAACCTGGCATTAGGTTTCTTCTAACTGTGCGCATGGACATGAATGAAAATGAATGTTATGTAAAGTTAACCATTTAAATCAAACAAGTTATTAACTAAAATACAATGAAGAAACATTGAAAACAATTCCTTGGGCGATTCTTCTTGCGGTGTTAATATTCACCCAGATTATAAAGCCTTCCAGTCAATAGGCTCTTTGCCCACACCTTGCAGAAAGGTGTTTGTTTTAGAGAAATGACGGCAGCCAAAAAATCCTCTGTGGGCTGAGAGTGGGGAAGGATGAACAGTTTGCAAAACATGATGACGTTTCTAAAAGATAAAGAAAGAGACAGAACAGTTATTTAATGGAAATGCATATGGTACTTTCAGATAAAATATATAAATATTCGTTAATCAAATAAGGGGAGACAAAATAGACATAAACCATTGGCTGCTATATTTTAACATATGTATCTCAATATAGTGTGAGCAACAGAATAAAAAAAATGGTAAATTTGTGCAAAGAATTCACTGGGAGTGAAAACTAATTCAGACCAAAACACTATTAAAAAGTCTATATTTTTCAATAAACAGTAACGTTTAGACAAATGTCAGAGCAGCAGAGGGCTCAGATATAATAATATACACAGTTTTTACTATAGAATACCACCATATTTATCCGGTGCAATGAAGACTTACTCTGTCAATGCCAACACCTTTCTTCTGAGCATAGGCTCCCCACAGCATAAATACCAAGCCATCCAGGTTCTTGTTTAGCCAAGACACCACAGAGTCTGTAAACTGCTCCCAACCACGGTCCTTGTGTGAATTTGCATTATGTGCTCGGACAGTCAGTACAGCATTTAAGAGAAGAACTCCTGTGAATCAATATATCACCTGTTCAATGTATAATCTGGCATTTTTATCTACTTGGAACAAGTCTTAATCTAATGGTCATGCAAAATCCCTGTACATACTGTAACCCACTTTCACATGCAATCACAACCTACTGCTTTATTGGCTGTATCAACTCAGGAGGGGTAAGTTACACTAGATGGCAGGTTGGCAAACAACTACTACTTTGCTAAGTAGTAAAGCATAAAAAAAAAAATCATCTCAATTGTAACTTAGCCCTCATGCGTTGCCCCACTGTCTCCCCACTAAGCGGTGAATGGCTGTCAGCGCTGATTGATGGACAGCTCTAGCCATCCACCAATTAAGATGCTGACAGCCATTCATCGACTGGTTGCCTGAGAGGCAGATTCACACTGATGCCCAGCCTCTCCGATTGTGTATAATCCACAATCGAAGAGACTGAGAACATACATAAAGGAGGTTTTACCACCCCACACATACGTTTTTTTGTTTTTTTAAAGAATGGCATTGGCAGGGGCACAGAGCAATCCAGATGTTCTACTCTTTCAGATGACAGGAATTTCCTGGGATTTTTCAGAAGTTACTGAATCGACACTGTTCATACTGAACCCTGGCAGATGATAGTAAAACACAGATTGATTAACACAGGAGCTGTGATTGGCTTTCAATCTTGTTTCACATGCCTGTATAACCCTGTAAACTGTTTAGTTGACTAATAGGGTTGTAAAACTAGGTATCATTCAGGTTATGGGCAACCTGGGAATTACTCTGAATAACCTGCTTTTTCCCTGGGTGGAAGATCCGGGATTTGGAACTGGTTTTTGGTGGTAATCAGAACATGGAATAACATGATTGAACAATCATGTACATTCTCTGTAGAGTGTACATAGTGCATTCCAATGTGCAACTGTCATGATCACACATGCCTAGCACTACTAGTAGTACTTCTATGTCAGGTTACTTAAACAGGTGGATTGCAGAAGTCTGGCTCCAGTCTGATTTGCAGCAGTCATGTTATGAATTATTTGTGCTTTGGTTCCATTAGAAATCGGGAGCAACATATAATATTGACAAAACAGGTCCATGAAACATGATGTACTTAGGTTTCAAGATGATTACCTTGTTTGGCCCAACCAGTTAGGTCTCCATGTCCTGGATGTACAAATCCCTCAATATCAGTTTGCAACTCCTTGTACATGTTTTCAAGACTGCAAAGAAAGAAGATAAATGTTTAATTAAAGTGAGGCGGTTAATTTACAAAACACAATTATCAAGTCCTGTATAACTGTAACTGGCTAAAGAGACATTACAAATGGCCTTTTGCACCCCTTTGTATTAGAGGTTGTCCAGGCTGATGTTTGCAGAGAAATGTCAACTTAACCGCCAGGGCCTGATCGGCCAATAGAGTTCTAGCGGGGTTTCACCTCCAACTCTATATGCTTAGTTAGTAAATCTACTTAATACTGAAATAAAACAAAAAAAGTGCACTGCACTAATTAGGAAATGATCACTCATGAGGTAGATACAAAACACAATTCAATTAAAAATTGCACAAGATTTTTTGAGCTAAGCAGTGGCAGAGTGTGTAAACTGTGCACTCTCGCTGCTTAATTCTTATATAGAGTTTATGAGGAATGACCCCGTTGGCCTGCTCCAATATTGGACCCTAGGTGCGGAAGACGAATGCAAGATAGAGTGCACCAACGTTTAAGCAAGGGGCAGCTGGAAACCTTAAAATAAGGATCTTTATGCGTATTCCCCTACTAACAAGGTGTGGTCTGCCCTGCATGTTGAAGAACCTGCATAATACGTTATCGCAATAATGGAGCCGCAAACACTGTGATTGGATGTCTTGTAGTGCTCTTGATGTAGTCCACTGTTATTACCGACTATGGGCTTATGCATAGGCTCTCCTCTACATTCACAGGTGAAATGCCTCTCAGACCGAGTAGCCATGGCAACTGCCAAGCTTAGTGTTTTAGAACATAGTTATAGCTACTGTTATTACAAATCCAAGAGCAAGAAAGTAACTATGGTGCCCAATACAAAGCGGTATTACAGCAGCACAATGCTCAAGCCTTGGAAATGCATTCAAATATAGATGTAAGTATCTAGTACCTGTAACAAACTTTTTTATTAATGGCATGTTAAATGAAGGTCTTAGAAAGTAAGTAACTTGTGGTACCTGGGTGGAGGAGGTACAGGCTTCTGCACACTAAAGCACAACCCATGAGCCTGATTGGGTCCATGGTAAGGGTCTTGTCCCAAAATGACCACTTTAACCTTTAAAAAGGGGAAAAAAACAGAACCGTCAATGATCAGTGGAGTACAATGAGAAAAGGGAAGGATTGAATGAGGGAGTCACCAGAAAATATTGAGCAATATCAGGGTATCGCTATTTGACATTTCGCAGTGTTCAGCTGCAGGATGTTTAAGAATTTAAGAGATTATAAAACATATTGAAATTTTAGGCAAACTGTCTGCTCATCTTTCTAGCATTCAACATCTGAAATTCTGTTTGTTGGCAAGGATATACTACTTTAATTGGATCATTGTTTTGAAGTATTATGAATTATCACTAGAATTGGGCTACATAATTTCACAACTAAGATGTATTTGTGTTTAATAGATTTCCAAAATAAAAGAGGGAAAGTGAACTTACATGGCTAATATCACACATTTGTGTCCAGGTAAACACCTGATGTGGAGGCGGGTACACTGTGTATCGTTTTCGTTCTTCTGTGACAAAACTTGTCAGCTGTAGTGGAAAGAAATGTAGAATACATGATGTGCACAGGCAAAAAGGACCCAAAAAAGATATGCTGATGTGAGTGTGACCTACATGTGCTTCTTTCAGGCAATATTGTACCTTTAAAGACCTAGGGGTATATTTACTAAGCGGTGAGATTGCAGTGAGATAGAAAATTGGGGATGTTGCCCATAGCAACCAATCAGATTTGAGTTCACATTCTGCAGAGTGTAAAATGAAACTGAAAGCTTGCCTCTGATAGGTTGCTATGGGCAACATCCCCCACTTTCCAATCTCACCGCTTAGTAAATATACGCCCTGGGGTGACTTTGTTAGATAAGAGTCTGAATTTCAACATTTGTATCGAGTCTCAATCTTTATTTTTTTTATAATTCCTTTCTTTCCAATTTCTGATCATCGCATACAGGTCATGCTTGCTGAACGTTGCTTAATCCAGAGCATTGTGAAGCAAGTGGTGGGAATCAAGAGAAGGCAGCTATAATGAAATGCAGTGAGCTCTTCCGAATGATACCAACCAACTACTACTAGTAACTGCAAGAGGCAGGACATGCTTCCCCTGTGAAACTATACAGTATTCTACCGATTCCACCATACAACTATAACATTTCTTTCACCTCCATTGTGATCAGCGATTAGTAAATACTGGGAGCTGATCACTTTGAACATAGCCATTATTCCTATTATCTGGTGGATAATAATGTGGATCAGATGGGAGATAAAGCTTCTCCCTGGACCATACCTTCATGAAGTAAGGCTTGGTGAACTCTGACAGCAGCTCCTGTCTCCAGCTCTCCCCAAACCCTTCCGGGACATGGCGTGCTGCGAGCCTCTCTAATGCTGCCGCTTTATTCTTTTGTATACGATCTAGTTGTTCGGGGCTTAATGGGGGCGATACTACTTTGTGGGCGCCATCCTCCTCCTGCGCTTGTTTTGTTTTCTTCACAGGCGTAGTCTGCAGATGAAACACACAGAAGGGGCGCGTTATGCACTTAAACACACACGTAGTATTGCGTATAATCCTTGCGCGTATCATTGTCATAGGTTACAGTCTATAGCTGAGCGCTATTCACAGAGCGCCGTATAGAGACAGGGGGACGTTTGCTCTCCCCGCCCACATCACGTGGTGCTAGTGGACTGGATGGTATCTACACGCTGTATTTTCGCGGTAAAAATGCCATTAGTAGCACCGCCCACTCACCCGATCCTGCACAGGGATTGGCTGTCAATTTAGCACGTTCGGCATGGAGGAATGAATGTGCTTTATGGCTGTATAGTGCGTGCACCAATTCACCCGGCCGCTACATAACATAACAGCCGCAGTGTATCGCCATGTGGTGAACCCGAGATAAGACATAACGTCCCTTATATGCCGCAATGGAGCCAATATAATGATCCCATGATTTAATCACGTGACTTATAAACGAGCACTGTATAGCTATATTACTCCACCCGGTGACCTCTTTCCAGTCACCTGAACGCAGCATCCATGTCTTACCTCTCCCTTGCAGCCCTCCTCTCCTGCCAAAGCCTGTGAAGCAGATCTCTTCTTGGAGACTGGGGTGAAAAAGGAATGAATGGTCTTTTGTCCGATCATGGTTGACCTGCGGGGGTTCAGCTTGCCTGGCTCTGGATCGCTGTACGGGACGTTTTGGCGCCAAAACTCACATGGTTTTTCCTCCCTGCCTTCTAGGGGGCGGGTCTGACTCCCGGGTTGTCATGGTTACTAATGGGTATGCTTTGTATTAAGGAGCAGCCTTACATAATGAACATGAATGCTAATGGTTTATACAAGCTGTCTGATGCCGCGCCATTAGGAATCCTCTCAGCTGAATAGAGGCGGATGGCAGCTTTCTGCATTACATTGTCTGAGCATCGCTATGTGCTGCCAGAATCTATGCATTGGTGATTATTATTACATGTAATGTGTGTGGTGTGCAGGATGAGGAGTCCATGTTAAATACATACAGCCTGATAATCTGATAGTTCATGTTCATCTTGGTATTCACGGTTACACCCTGTCCACTTTTTCATTTATGTAAGCGATAGTGTGTTGTTTTTGTAATGTTGATGTCTTAAGCTGGCCATACACTATAAGATAAATTGTTCCAATCTAAAAAAATTTTCAAGAGTGGGCAAAACCATGTNGAATTGCAGGGGGGGTAAATATAATTAGTTGCAATCAGTATTACAGGTGAGAGATGATGTTTCCCAGCACAAGTGTAATAACAGTGTAACAGTAACGCTGGTCAGTATCTGTGTGTAACATGCAACAATAAAGTATTCTCCCTGCATGCAAACACTGACATTCATTTTACCTCCCCTACAATTCATCATGGTTTTACCCACTCTTGAAAAAATCTTTTGATTGGAACAATTTATCTTATAGTGTATGGCCAGCTTTAGTTATATTATTTATATAATAGATTATATAACAAACCAATGCTGGACTTGGTGTAATTGAATAACTTAACCTCCATTGACTTCCATTATATTCAGTGTTTCCATACCGCCACTTCTAAATGTCCATACTCCGACTTCTAAATTTCCACTTCAACCATTGTAACAAATCATAAGATGCAGATAAAGACTATATAATGTACATACATAACATCAAAGTGGTGTAGTTCAGTGTAGAATCACACTCATATTTTCATGTAATATAGCATATTTTTTGCTTTAAATCTAAAAAAATTAGTTTTTCTGGTTCCCCACACTTTATAGAAATGCAATTATTGTAATATAACTGGTTTCTTGTGTTTTTGTTTTTTTAACAGATGACATTGGCATATTAACTGACCAATATTATAATGGATAAATTTGTTATTAAGAAGAGGAGATCTACAGAAGAACACTCAGACGCTGAGCGCTCTGAAGACGATCTGATGAAGAAAAGGATCAGGAATGAAGTAACCGATACTTTACATGGAAAAGGTTACTCATGGAAAAGACTCCAATCGGATAATCTGAGCTGTGATTACACAATTCTGTTCAGCAAGACTGAAGCAGATGCAATCTTTTTGCAATTAGAAAAGGAGATTGTATACTTTACAGGTAATTAGCCAAGTGTATGCCTGACCAACGTGTTGTTTTCCAGGTGTGAATCTACTAAGCTTTGCCAGTTATTGGCTGTGCTGCAGAATATACCTGGGCCTTAATTTACTAAGCAGGGAGATTGGAAAGTGGGGATGTTGCCCATAGCAACCAATCTCCCTGCTAAGTATATTAAGGCCCTGGTTATCAGCAATTGTTTAATCTACAAAATTACTCCACAAATGTTTTTTGGGGGTATTTTTAAGAGATAGAAATATATAATAAATGATCATTTAGGACTGCATCCAGACTGTGCAAAACATGTGGTTTACTGTTCACTAGGTGTAGAAAACGAAAGTATTTTCCATTGCACATGCACTCTTTAAGCCATTCAAGTACGGATTTGGATCCAATGGATCTAGAGTATCGGCAGAGATTCGGCTTTCCACAGGACCTAGATTTCATGATTAAAAAATACCTTCTTGCATAATATTGGACCAGATCCAGACTTAAGCAATTTCAATTGCGTTTGCAAGAATGTGGTAAAATGTTCTATGCAGATTCCATTATGTAAAACCACTTTCCCCATGTGGGAGTCTGTACACACAACCTATCTTCAGGGCCTGATTAAGGATTCCAGTCGCTCTAGGCTAATACAGAAGTGCGTGTCCGTCATCCCCTCAGTCCCTCTGGAAAAGCTGCTTCTCTGATACCCATTGTAAAGTGCTATATAAGCTTGGCTCAGCAGCATTTTACATTATATAATAGAGGAGCTGGGCAGTGCAGTACCAACAAGCCTGGTCTCAAGCCATGACTTGTGCCCTCTAGGCTGCAGCCTCATTAGCCTATTAGTGGCCAAACCCTGCCAACCTTAAGTTTTCCATACCATCCTTGCTTGTGGAAAGCTGGATAGTACTTAAGGGCTACAGCCAGTTCTTACTGAACTGTTCTCATCCCATTACCTGTGCATGCTATGTGTACGCATGTGTCCCCTCTACAGGAATGCATAGTTTACTTAGAGCTTCATCCTTTGGATCCAAATCTTTAGACTATAATAATGTGGAAAACATATCCATTTCCATGGTCTGAATCCAGTTCATTGAGTCTTCCTCCGTATATGCCATATAACACCATTTTTCCTGGCCACACTACTTTTTATGATTCATGGCAGTGGTCGAAGTGGGAATTTAGTATCCATTCTGTGTTTATTGGAGAAAGGCGTACAAATGAAACAGGCATTACAGGTGATCAACAGCACACAGCAGAACAAAATAGTACAAGGAACTGGCATCTGAAAATCACAAGAACTTTACGAACGTTGTACATGAAGCCAGGGAAGGACACCAAGAGGGGGTGTAGAAAGGAGGGAAGAAAGACGAAGAGGGGAGAGAGTGGAGGGG